>WOVY01003571.1:0-248298 GCA_013436015.1 Rhipicephalus annulatus | reverse complement strand
TCCTCGAAGGTAATATTACGTAACAAGTTTGGCGGAGGAGTATTTAACGCCAACTACGCAGCCGTTCAGCGTTGTTGAAACGGACGTGGCGACATACGTGGCCTCACGAAAGCGACTCTCTGCTTTAGCAACTGAGCAAGCAACGGGCAGTGACTCAGATACAGTTTATGCGGCTTCCTTTCGTTCAGGCATCAGTTCATTCGCTCGGTGCTGTGAACCAAAAGCGTTTCGTAGGACCTTTGCTAGGCAAGCAACGCGCAACGTAGGTTGGCGAGGCTGCACGGGAGTTCGGTAGAGCATGCGTAGAGCGCGAAATGAGTTGGTCTAGAAGATTAGCCGTATACACTGCAGAGACGATGCGTCACGCCGCCTGTGCCACGGTTCCTATGACCCGAGTTTCACGTAAGTTCTGGTAGCAATTACCAGCTCGCATTTCCCAGAATCTAAACAGGAGCCTATGTTACCGTGTTCCACTCGCAATTAGCAAGTGGGGTGACGGCTCGCCTATACGACCAGTGCAGGCTATACGCATGCATAAGCGTATAACGCCACCGCGCGTTTATGAAGAACAAAATTAATGAGAAAAATTGTAGGTCGTTTGCTAAATTTTCCGCGCTATAAAAGCCGTTTCTGAACGGCTTCAAGTGCCCTGCCTAATGACAAACTCGATGGAGATTACATTAATGATCCACTCAGCTTTCAACTACGTACGCAACTACCTTGTTGAAGCTATTTCTAATCACTGTCGTCTGCACCGACGCTGCCAATATAGGCACACAATCGTTTTTTTTTCTTTTTGTAAGGCATTTCTAATGTGACGTCATGGTAGTTTTAAGGAAATGAAGACTAAGAGTGGTAAGCATTCAACAACAAGTACCTGATCACTTCTTGGAAAGTTCAATTATGGCCGTCGTTTACTATTTATAGGATCGTTTAAGTAATGTTTGTAAACGAAGGGTTATCACTGATGCTGAAGTGACGTGGTGGTGAGAGAGGATAGAGTATTTATTGATCTATTGATCTAATGATTGGTCGATTGACTCATTGATCGATTGATTTCATCGAAATTATATTATACTTGAGCTGTCGAACACAGCTCGTATATGAAATTAAGTAGCTAGTTCCACTGCAACGAATGTTTTATGCTCTGCTTTACTGAAACGCAAGACATAATTTCCTTCAAATATATCTATATTTCACACTTAGTCACTTAGTCAGAAAGAAGGAAATATAAATGGTGTCAGCAAAGTTTTGCCTCATGCTAGTGCACGCCAGGTAATGAAAATAATAAAATAAAAATGCTTTCATAACTATACCCTCGAATAACTGCCCACCTCTATATACTCCACAGCACTTCTCCGGCTCGAGATCTTACACGCACGTTCTGGTCGTCTACCAGCTTCCAAAGGTGTCAATTATATGAACTAGATCCTTCGCTCAAGATAAAGCTGCCATCACAACTTCCCGCTCCGATGCGACACTGTTATGCCGCCTTTGGAAGGGTGTTGCATTCACAAAGGTGTACTCCTTTCGCATTGGTATGGCAGACACCGCTACATGCGACTACTACGGAGCTGAAGAGATCATTGAACACGTCCTGTGCAGCTGCGTTCGCTACGACACACAGCGATGCCAGCTCCGGATGGTTTTGAATCAACTTGACTCCAGACCATTTTGTGTGCAGCAGATTCTAGGACCTTGGCAATCTGCCTCAGTTGCGCAGAAAGCGACTAAAGTACTCCTACATTACTTAAAGTCAACAAACCTGAGCGACCACCTGTAGACTGTGTGTGCTCCCCCGAGTGTGCTCGTGATTGTGTGTACCTTCTTATCTCTCTGCAACCTCTTTTCTCCCCTTCCTCCCTTCCCCATTGCAGGGTAGCAAACCGGATGTGCGTCTGGTTAACCTCCTTGCCTTTCCTTGCATCTTTATCTCTCTCTCTCTCTCTTTTCTCTCGTGTAGCGGGTCCTGTTAGAACGCTATTGTCACAAAAAGGTAGGTCATTCCCAGGATTAGAGGACATCTTTACATGGCGCCATATCTCGGCGACAACAACGGCGTCTAGCCATAACTGAATGGGAAATAGCGGAAAAATTCATATCTTTTGAGCTAAGCTATAGCTATCAAAACGACTTTGGTATATATACAGCAGAGACCTACTGGAACAATTTGGGAAACTTTCAGTATCGCACTAGAGAGAGCGTGGCTTCCCAAGATATTGCAACAGGATGGAAAGATGGGCTAGTTGGTAATTCATGATGGTTCAGCGAACTCGGAGCGCGGGGTGAACCCAGACACAAAGCAAAGAAGAGGCACAAAGCATGAGCGCTCAACTAACAACCGGTTTATTCTCACGTTTGAAGGACATATAAGTACACAAGGGTGCGCATGTCAACAGAAATAAGATGATAGTGTGAGCAGCAAGCGTGGCGTTCATTCGAAGCACTTGTCTACGAATTATCCATATATATAAACTCACAGTCAAGTAGTGATAATGATGGATGGCTAATACAATGATTCTTATTTCTAGAAATGCGATATGCTTCGGAAATTATGCTTCGGAAATGTGATATGCTTCGGACCGGGCGATGTTTGAACATACGCCTCAGGGAGCATTTGAGTTCCTTGAAAACTACTCCTTTTTCCGTTTTAGCTTCACATTGCGATTCCTGCAAGTGTCAACGGTTGTTTGAAAAAACAAGTATACTTTTCCGGCATCCGCTTCAAACCACGCGTGAAATTTCCGAAGCATATCACATTTCTAGAAATAAGAATCATTGTATTAGCCATCCATAATTATTACTACTTGACTGTGAGTTTAAATATATTGGTAATTCGTAGACAAGTGCTGCGAATGAACGCCACGCTTGCTGCTCACACTATCATCTTATTTCTGTTGACATGCGCACCCTTGTGTACTTATATGTCCTTCAAACGTGAGAATAAACCAGTTGTAGTTGAGCGCTCATGCTTTGTGCCTATCTTTGCTTTGTGTCTGTATTTACCCCCGCGCTCCCAGTTCGCTGTTCCGAAGACACTTGAACACCTTCCATTGGAAATGCGAGGGGCCCCGTTGTTGCGAAATTAGGCACTCTGGGAAGCTACGTCATTTTTATTGCTGGACTAATTTTAGCAGAGTGTATAATTAAGTATCTTCTGTGTATAGCCTACAGTCGCTTTTGATAACCAGCTTTTTTTCGGCGAATATGATTTTTGTTTCGCCAGGCTTTCATTCAGTTACGGCAAGCGACAGCTGGTACTGACGGGAGATGGCTACTACGAGCAAATGTCCCCAGGTCCTGGTCATGTCAAAGCACTAGTATAAGGAATGCAGGTAACAACCACTACAACCTAAATAAAGAAAAGAACCAAGGACTATTCACTCGAACTTTCCTAATAGGCATAAGAAAGACGGCCGTGTTTCCGGAGGGGTCACGCTCAAATAAGCGGTAACGTCGGACCATCCACCACACAAAAAACAAGTTAGAAGGTCTGCGTACGCTCATACATGCAATAAGACGATCAACAGTGCCTTAATTAGCGAATATAGAGATGCCTTTGTTTAACCGTCACGAAATGAGGCTTTCCTTACACACACTACCGTATATATAAAAGTCCCGGAAAGAGACCTACAGGCCGAGACGTCTAGCTAGGGGCAGTCCCTGTTCTGGGTGGGTGCATTCGCATTCACCATCGCTGGCATGGTGTCCCATTTCAATAATCGCGTTACGCGGTGCTCAACGCTGCAGACGCACGCCTTGTTCCATGCTTCGTCCCTGCCACACAATGAGAGAGCTGCGCCCCAAGCAGGGCATAAAGAAAGGAACGCCTTAGATGTTCCCACAGTTCCTAACTAATCGAGGCCTTCGGGCTGCAAACTTCGTACGCGAGAAGGCGGGGGCAAGAAGAAGCATATGGGATTTTCAGCCCCTGAGCTCGTTTTATGAATACCTCGATGCATCGATCCAGGGTGTGCAGGTTAGTTCAGAGGCGTCCCAGCTTTCTTTGGGTATTTTTTTTGTATGTGAATTTGACAGGCTTGGGTTCAGTTTTGCGTTGCCATGGTGAGTTATTACCAACGCTAAAGATTGTGAATGTCCTATTCCTTGACACATCAAAAAGGTACGGCCAATCTTATAAAAGAGAGCAGAAAAAAAGGCTAGCATAAAATGACATAGAGGATATCTTGCACTCGGGCAGAAAAAATATCGGAGAAAAATTTAGAAAAATAAGAAACAGAGAAAACTAATAAATATTCAGTTATCGCGAAAATGGAAGATCTTTATATTCACCGAAATGCTGACAAGAAAAAAGCCTAAGCAAGAAAAAGGGAATGGCATATGGCTGATGTACAATGTACTACAGGGAAAAGCAAAACCGAAAATCGGAACTGGTAGCCTTGATGATTTACTAGGCACACATCGCTTTTTCGAAAGTGATGCAATGTTCTATAGGCATTTCCTGGGTGCGCATATCCAAACACTGTTGCTTGTAAAACATTCACATTTGTCCTCTTGTATTGCATAGCCATACGCAACTTTAATCATTAGCAGCACTACAACCTCGGTTTCCCGCTTTCATGCGGAAGAAATTCCTCTATTTGCTAATTTCTTGAAGCCCCGTCCTTTGTGCGCAAGAATACTTTCTCTCGCAAAACTTGAAGTGACCACACAGGCACAAAACTTGACTCAACTCTTTCTTCTTCTTTTTATGCAGAAGCGAAAACTTTATTCGCTGTGTCTTGCCCGTACGAACGGGACAGTGGTATTAGTTTGCATGAAAAAAATAGATTTTTCGTCGCGAACGTCTTTCACAATAGCAGTAGAGAATTCCGAATGTGGCTTCAGCTCTGTGACGTTCCGAAACACGCTTAAGTTATAATTTAAATTCACTTTGCTCGCGTCACAGACTGTGTGGCCTGTAGGACCGTTCTCCTTGCAAATGTTATTCGCGTTAGTCGCAATTGTGTTCGTTGCCCGATGTGTTTTTTGCTTGCTTCCGTCGTGTTCATTGTACGTTCTTAATTTCTGCAATACGAACCGACACTGAAGAATTTCGTTTCTGCATTTCACTCATGCCACCTTGTGTTTGGCTGCATCTCCACTTAAATCTACGGTGCCTTTGCAAGCTCCAAGACTGATTTCGGAATCGGGAACATGTGTTTGCGCTGTTCCGAGTTGAATACATGTTCCAATAATTTTAGGTGTTATTTTTCGTGTGAGTTTGTTTATGACGTATTTACTTTATGACGTCGAGTCGCAGTACGCTTGTGTACATACGCTGTCCTTTGTTCATGCACAGATGACGCCTTTGCCGTCCTTACAAAAACGGCGACTAATTTAGTTTTCGCAACCTTTTTGAGCGTGCCGCAAAAATATTATTGCTTAGACTGAGGTCAGGCTAGACTTTTAAATCATCGCTGCCGCTATTTTTCAATCTCAGAAAGCCTTAGGAAATACGTTCAGCGCTATTTTTTTGATTTCGGAAAGCCTTAGTAAACACGTTCGGCAGACACACGCTTTAGTATCTGCCAAGCAACCTCGGTATTATGTGGCACTTCTGTAAAACAACTGCAACGAGGAAAGCGGATGATCATGACAGCGAAATCTAAGTGCAAAAGGGCAGGGAGATATTGCATGCATGCACTACAAAAAGTACACGACGAAAGCAAAGCAGCGAAAGAAATATACAAAACTCGTGTGTTTTACCAGTCCTAAGCAAATTGATTACGACCTGCGCAAGTATAAACACACGAGCCATGAGTTGAAAAACATTAGTCCGGTGTATTTATTCTTCGTCGAAACGAAGATACTCAATCATTTTCATTAAAAAGACTGGTAGCCGTTTTTTGCAGAAAAGGGTCTTTTGTATCCAAAAATAACAACAAAATACACGTATAGTTTCCGTCGCTCAGACAGATCAGCACTCCCAAAGATGGTCGTTTTCAAATTTTTTTTGTTTCTTATTTATTTACGTCCTTTTCACTTTTATGAACAAAGTGCATCTGCGTCTTTCGGCCTAAGCGACGTTGTTTTGCTTTATGGAAAGTTTCGCTGACGAAACGAGATCCCTAAAAGTACACGGGTTTAATGGTATCGCCAGACACACAACTCCAAAGGCAAATAGAAGAGGATAGAAAAGTTCAGATCTTCCTTTTGCGAGTGCTAGTTTCGGCTTCGCGTAGAACGGTGTATAAATTCTAGTTTGCTCTTCTTGTACGTTCATCGCAGTAACCACATCTTGCTATATCACACCGAATCTGGCAGCATTACCTTAGAAACCGAGCCCTAAGCCACGGGAATAACTTCACTCTCGTTTACTCATAGGACGTTTTTCGAAAGTACCTGAAACAATTTCGTATTTTCTTTTCTCGTTTAAACCTAACCGATATTTAGTATAGTTTCGAAGGTATACATTGGGCCCGTTATGATCAGATATTGCCAAGCTTTACAGTTCGGGGGGCCTCACATTGTTGGTTTAGTCAAGTTTCAAAATAAAGAGAAGATAACTCCTATTGAAAACGACAAGATTGGGTAGGATGGGCCCCCTTCCCTAAATAAGTGGCAGCCATGGTCCTTGTGCTCTGGCCCCATCCACGGCTTGAGTTTATAGTTTTTGCCCTTTAGAAAAAGAACTTATGAATGATGCTGTCTTTTGGCGTCCATATGGAGCAAAAAACCTGTCTTTTTGTTTTTTTATTTTGAACTGAGAAATGCTGTTATTTTGTATACAAATAGCACTAAAGTTGGTTTCAAGCTGTCTATTGCTGCGAAAAATTGTCACAGAGGAAGACTGCCATCGTTTATGGGCAGAGTGAATATGGGTGTGAGGACTTGCGAGTTTCCCCAGCATTGTTACTATTAACGAAATAATCGTGAATGTCTTGTTACTGAGTTGTTTTGTTCTCTGCGTTGAACACTTCTAGAAGTCAATTTCCACATTCACTCTATATTCTCTCCTTCCTGTCAACAATCTCGAGTATTTCAACTACGAAATGCAAAAACGACATAAGTCTTCTTCGGACAGAGCTTGAGGCAATTAAAACTGGCGAACAACGAATCTCAATAGGACCAACTTTTGGCAAAGTGACTCGTTAAAATTCCGCTGCAGCGATATTTCTTGTTCGAAGATTCTAATCACCGAAGCATCTCCGAAGGAGGCCATAAGGCCTAATCCAAATTTGCTTACTCCATTCCCAAATTAGCTTACCCCAGGTCTACGCAAATAAAAGTATTACAGAACATTTATTTCACATTCGAGTTGCGAGGTGAATTGTGACAGCACGTCATCGTTGCACAGCAGCGTCCAGGGGTACGTACTCATCCATTAATATAACTCTTCGTCTTGTATCTTATGCGCACTCGGGAACTGCGCGGTTTTGTTGCTCAAACAAATCTGCCCTCACTGCGCTGCCCCCTCTAGTGTGCTCCTTGTACCAGCATCCAAACTTCTCATTCCAACATACAGCCTCTCCTAAAAACGGCCCCAAGCCTTAGTCTTGCAGCACTCACACTTTGCCTCGCTCACTGAGCGCCTTTTTAGGGCGACCTTTATCGTGACGTTTTTTTTTTTCACGTGTTTTGATCCACCCGCACAATACGCGTAAGATAAAGACGGGAAAAGAAGGGCAAGATTGAGCGGGGTCTTGGCGCCAAAAGGTTGCTTGCCTTTTTATCCTGCCGCTGAGAGATCGTCCAAGCCGCTCCCCTGCTATGCCAACCTCGGCTGCTGCTACTCCTTCTTTTCCTTCTCCTCATCCTCCTACCCTCTCTCCACCCCTGCACGATATCACGACCGGTATGGCCCACACGCATCTCCCGGGGCATTTCCAATATCTGCACCAGCGCGGGCTACCCGCGTGATCCACCCCGCTATAGCTGTCCTCCACTGATGGGCCCTGAGCCTGCACTGGGTATGAACGAAGAAAAAAGCAAAGATGATAAGAAAAAGGGGCGGCGTATAGGGCAAGGAGATCGAAGGGATGCGAGTGTCCCTTTCGCCTCTGGACAAAGGGAATAAAAGAGGGGATAGGTTTCGACCCTTCGCGGGCCACACTGGTCTTTGACGCGTCGTTTACCCGTGGTCTGAATTCCATTGGGGCCTTCGCTGATCTGGCAGGGACAACCGTTCTCTTTGATTGTGGATGTCATTCGGCGCCCCCGCTTTTGCTTTGACCGCTACAGGAGCCCTATAGCGACAAAGCGCACACCAAGCCTGCGTATATCATTGTGTAGGATGAGACTCAGTACCCTCCAAACCATTTCTCATTTAAGTTTGCGTTTTTCAATTCTGCACATTTAATTTAGATAGTTCGTGTCTATTAACATTCTCGTCTTTAAAGTGTTATGTTTAACTTATTGAACTGTAGTATGACAGTATACAGTCCGACAATGGTACGCGCTTATGCATATATTGCCACACTGCTTTCTCAAGTTTACTTATCACCCCGGCACACTGTACGTGATTCTTAGCGCGAATCGCGCCTGCAATGTTCGAGAAGCTTACAGACTGAAGTAGATCATTTTGTTTACATTACGTGCACAACCAAAACATTACATGTTTTTCTGGAACCTGCGTGGGTTCTAACGATAGCGCTGGAATATTCGATGGCACATATATGAATGCCGATGCATTTCGCCACTTGTTAGTTCATCAATGGCCGAGGCTCTGTTCACCGCATTCAGTGCCAATGCGTTGCTGTAATCTGACTTCCCGTTTACCGGCCGCTAGTTCGGCCAAATAAACAGTTTTCATCTTCGACATGCAGTCTGCTGCCATCGTTAACGTCGCTATCACGTGACAGTATGTTTGCTACAAAAAAAAAAACGTGTATTGATGAAGGGTGGCTTGCCACTACAGAAGAGAATTCAGAGTGTTTCGTTTTTCTGAACGCGATACTCAAGCATGATAGCAAGACATGGAGAGGGAGAGAAAGGCAGAATTGATTGATTGATATGTGGAGTTTAACGTCCCAAAACCACTATATGATTATGAGAGACGCCGTAGTGGAGGGCTCCGGAAATTTTGACCACGTGGCGTTCTTCAAAGTGCACCCAAATCTGAGTACACGGGCCTACAATATTTCCACCTCCGTCAGAAAGGCAGCCGCCGCTGCTGGGATTCGATCCCGCGACCTGCGAGTCAGCATACGAGTACCTTAGCCACTAGACCACAGCGGCGGGGCAGAAAGGCAGAAAAACATTTTAATGAAGAGCTGGAGATGAATACAGATTAGACCTTGTGTTACGATACGCAAAGTCAAGCACTCGATTATAAACCTTTGTCATATCATTCCACGTAGTGTGTGTTACTCCCGCTTAGCTCGTTAAGGCTACATTATAAATCAAGTATACTGGCATCTGTCAGTTAACCAAAATAACTTCGTTGAGAGGTTCAGCAGGTTTCAGATACTCGGGCTCAGTTATCCTATACGATGAGTCGTGCTCAGCAGCAGTGAAGTGTCTCCTAGCACTCAAATCTGTAATTCACTGAGAAATGCAGCACACATTCACAGTTGAATAATGATTGGTAAGATTGATTGAATAACATGTATTAAAATCTCAAATGTATTACTCAATCTCTATACTCAAGTTAGCGATTCTGCAAGGGGGCGTATAGCGTTACACGTATGCTGTTCTTGTGGCTGCAGTATCGGCATCTGCGAGTGACCTTACGTAGCATCGAAAATATAAATACCTTAGATGCCATATTATATACTTTTCGGTATGCTGTATCTGTGTCAAGTAACACCAGGGCAGACGTGTGCATGTATAAGTATCTGCATTTGAGATAACTGAAAAATTATGGTGGCGTCTATGGTCCTTCTGAAGTAATGCGTAGTGGCGCTAGACCGTCAGCGTTCATGCACCCTGGCGTATCCCTTGCTTTAGCCCTTGCGTTTATCATACCTCATCTCGCTAGCACCTTGCAGTGATTCTTGCAGCACTGTGGAAGCTGCGGGAATTGTTAGGGTGAAAGCCGCTCAGGGCTTGTTCATCCATAATGCGTCCTCGGCGCGCTGTCTCTTTGGTGTCGATTCGCCTACTTAGTCGGTACTTGCTCAATGCAGTTATTATAACACGCGAAAACATCTTCTATCGCGCCACTTCACCATTTCTTTGATCTATAGCAACCCACTTGTACACAGCGGGTTTTGTCTGTCTCTGTCTGTTCGTCTGTTTGTCACTCACACTGGCGCCACCTGCTGAGTGAGACATGCAGCTAGGTGGTTAAGAACCGGTCACAGACATGCATGGGCAAACCCACGGCTTTAGGAGCTTCACTCTTGAAATATAAAGCCAGAAAAATAGAATTTCTTCATGGTGTCGTCCACTTCCGACACCATGAGACATGAACATCTCGAGAACACGTGGACATGTAATATGGATGTGTGGTCTTTGTAGTGTCGATGAGTTAAGAATTATTTTACACGAGGTTATTTTATTAGAATAAGTAAACATGTTTTGCGTAGGTTACTTCTACCGTCATGCCTCATTCACTGTTAATGCTGTTGGCTGATCTAATTCACATAGCTCTATTTTTTAAGGCTATAACCTTAGAAGCCTCACCAAACGATAGAAACGGACCGATGGTGTTATCACCACCAACACGTGTGATGCTAAAACTCATCAATAAGAATTAACGCTATGGACAAGAAAAAGGCAGGGAGGTCAACCAGTCTAGAATAACCATTTTGCTACCCTACTGGTGAGAATGGGACGGGGGACATTGAAAGAGACAAAGGAAAGAGAAAGAAAGCTAGCACATCGCACAGCACGTACACGAGCACTAAGTCAGTAACAGTCCATCAACCTGGCGTCGAACGCGACATGTCACAGCCGCTTGTCCAGCTCCGTTTCACTTAATCAACAAGTGATGACGTCGCGCTATGCGACGCAATCATGACGCCTCATGGCACCAAAATTGGTTGCATCATTGTGGCGTCATGTATTATGACGTCGCGTGATAATGTCATCAGATGAGATCGTCACTGTGCCAAAGGTGGGCCGATTCCAGAAGTACAGCGAGATCGCTTGAGGGACAGAAAGCTTCCACGGTCTCTCATGACGGAGCCAGGGAAAAACCTTTCGGAGAGGGGAGGGGGGAAGAGTCAATACGATATACTCAGAAGAAAAAGACGGCCGTCGCCTTTCACTCGTCTTAGAGAACTGCATAAAGAACCATGTGACTTCTCTTTGAGCGTTTGTGTTGTGTTGCTGTGCAACAACGCCAAGCCACCCACAATTTAACAAGACAGGATACGGAAGCAGAAACTGAAAACGATAAGTTAATGGCAATTTCGTGTCTGGCACCCACATCACCGCCCAGCGCCCTTTCTTCTGACATCATTGCATTATGCACAGAGACAAAAGCGATACGCCAAGGGGCGCTAGAAGCCCTATCTTTTGACGTTCCCCGACTGAAAGCAAATTTTGTTGCGTCGTGCCCAGCGCCGAAAGTTCTTTCTTTTTTTCTCGTGACGGTTTATCTCTGAACACAGCATCATTCCGAGACATTACGCAGGCCTTTTCCTGCTTTGAATCTCTTGCCAGACATCTCTGTTCGCACTCGAATCGATTTTCTCAAACTAGTGCTAGTAGCTTGAAGGCGTGAGTTTTTTTTTTTCACTGTTAAAGACGAGCTTGTTCATAAACTCGTGGTAATATTTCTAAACCGGGTATCAAAATGATGCCTCGTAGTGCCTTTCCTTTGATCTCAACATATTGATATAATGTATCTTTCAGTATTCTTCAGAATAAAATTGTTGCATCTCGATTTTTCTTTCGCGTTTCGTTTTATCATAACCTCGCACGTTAACGAGCAGAGAGAAGAGCTGGTAAAACAATTAATGTACTTAATTGTTCAACCTACGTTTGAAAGTGCAGCTAAATTATTACTGGTATGTATTCAAGAACGTAGGCACCACTCAGACAATGCTACCTAAACCACCACTCAATTGAAAAAAAATTGTCTTGTATAACTACAGTGAACTTTCTTTAATTAGGAATCTTGTTTTATGATCATTTGCCTTTCTCACAAACTATTCTCGGTATAACACTATTTGGGTTATACAACAATGAATATATTTTCTTGCACGAGCCTGAGAGTCAAGGAAAGGGATAGACGGGTGAAGTCAAAAGAGAATGCATACGAAACTATATACTGTACATGCCAAAGGTTCGTTATCGTGGCGAACATAAAATGATGACACATGTTAACGTTATATTGAACAGCGTTTCACACTCTATACCTCATCTCTGCGATACTGTGCAACCCATCTGTGAATCAAATAAAATTCAAACAAAATGTAAGCGTAGTTGGTTTTGATATTAGTCTGTAGCAGCACACAAACAAACGGTGTGCAATACATAGTCAAGTATTATTGTGATTTCACATACGTAGATGTTCTTTTGGGGTAATAGTAGTTTAATATAAACATAACTTCTAATATCTAGTGTTATTGGAATATAACGCTACAGCGCTCGAATCTTCGACACGCTGTTGCTTCGGTTTGTTCTTATGTACCATGAAGCGCCGTCCAGTGAAAAAGACATTTCGAAATAGGTTGTAGTTACAGCTGACGCCTAAGTGGGGACGACGTTATGAGCACACACGTGTTGTTCTTGCGTGTCTTCTCACTTCACGCTCACATCAGTAGGCGTGGTGGTGGTTTCTTGATTGCTTCCAGCACAGCCCAGAAAAAAAAAGAAAGCGTTCATCTCGCACGTACGCTGCAGAAGGTCTGCTGAAGAAATATGACTCACTAACGGGCTCGCCATAAGTCGCGAGCTGGCCTCTCCCTGATCCATTTTCATGACACGTTAAGCACCACGTCCATTTGCGTTGCGAACGGGGTGCACGTTTCTTGTGTATGCTTTTTCTGTGACGCTGAGATCAACAGCTGCTGCATAGGGCGCGTGCTTCCGTTAACGCTGAGTCAGGTGAGGCGGTTTCATCTATCACGATCACAACGCGTCAGTTGCACGAAATGTTGGGGCGTTAGTTGCTGTGCGAGCGTGCGTGTGTGTGTGTGTGTGCGTGTGTGATTACTGTAATAGCGTAGCGCTTTCAAGAAATAGGCAACGTAAGGCACGGATCAACCCAATTCAAGGATTCTGCTTTTGCGCGAGCTACAATTGCAAATGTTGCTAAGGTGTGCATGTGATTACGTTTTTCTATAAAACGTATAATAAATCAATAAAAACAAAGGATGAATTTGCAGCCCTTTTTTACCGCTTTCATTTCTGGTATTCCTGCTAGGAAGACCTTTTCAATTTTATTTTTTGAGCAACGTTCCACAAAAAAACCATTTTGTCAGTGCACCGAATATACCGATGTAAGGTTTAAAACTTCAGATGTAGGGGCTAAAGGATTTGTTCGGGCACTTACGAAACAAAGCAGCAAGCGCCAGCGAATCGTCATCTCGACAAAACTTGTGTTTATAAAAAAAGGGATAATGATTTAGAGTACTGGGTACTCTACTATGGGAGTGCATAAAGCCGTTCCTTGACCCAATGAAAATCTGGACCACCTTAACCCTATAATGTGTCTAATGAAGACTGTGGCTATTTAGAACCATGCGGCAATGTTTTCACATCCACAATCATCACCTATTGTTCCGGTAAAATTTTCTTCTTTATATGTATTATCTCTTCTTTCTGCAAGCGATGGCGACACTAGCTAACAACCCTGCCTCGCCATGTCTCTTACCTTGCAATCTCTATACGTAGCGATGCAGCTCGCGCTTCATGCTTTTACCGTGCATCAAACGTTTCTATCGACTTGAACAAGCCATGAATAGGGCCACATGCATCTTCAAGTTCTGCACATATTTTTTTCATACATATTGACCTCACTATTCGGCTTCGCTTTGCAACGAATTTTTTTTTTTCGCTGCACCATACGAAACCCAGAAACTGCGTGGACTATCGGCAGAAAACTTATGCACGCTTCGGGAAGAAAAATCTGTTCTCAAGGGTCTTCGGTGGCGCATTTTTTACGTAAACAGAACGGCAGGTAATTTCCCTCGAGGTCTAAAGGAGATTTAAAAGACAAATGGTTCAAGGAGCACCGCAAGAGTGCACGGCTTTTTCGGCCCGAAACAAGTTTCACGTCGGAGACCGGACGGATGCATTCCTAGACGGGAAGTGTACTCTTTTTAATCTAATTCTTGGCTACGTCAACTTCGAGTGTTTTAAAAAAGTTCGACGTAGTAGTATACTTTAGGGAACATTCGCAAACATGTGTTCTCGAAGGTTCTCTAGCTTCCGACAGTGTGATGATGCATAGCTTACCTCCTACTTCGCTCGCTGATTGCGTAATTTAATGCGTGCACAATGCGTGCATAACGAGGGCGTAATTTAATGGACAACCCCTTGCAAAGTGATCTGGCACATTTATCATTTCCATGTAGCATTTTCTTCGTCTCCACTGTCCGCACCTCTATAAAGCAGAAATATCGACTGAATTTAGAAATTGAATCCACAGCATTAACGATGTGTGCAGCTCCGCAAGTATGCATATTGGCTTATGAACGCACAGTAGTTGCTTCTCGAAGTCACACACTTGTGGATCGCCCACTATTCTACAGTGGGTACTTCGCAGCTGTATTTGCGGTAAGCACTCCATAAAAGTTAAAACCACCTATGTTATGCGAACAGACGCCTTCTTTTACCCTCGCTGCACGGTTGAAGTTTCCATCAAGAAGCGCAGCGTGACAAGCGAATAAAGAAAAAAAATGAAGCAGGAGGGAAAGGAAAATTTGGGATGTTAACTAGTCTGGAAGGACCGGTATACTACCCTATACTGGGGGAAGGTGTGGAGGAGCGAAATGAGAAGCGATGCCGGAGTTCAAGCATCTTTCAAGTTTTTTTTTTCGTTTGCATCTGGCATGGTTGCATTACCGTAGCAAAAAGAAATGAAAAAAAAAACTCACCAATGAACTGGAAGGCATGCAGTAAAGGGCAACCTAACAATGAAAGGAAAGCATCAAGAAAAAAATGAGGACGAAAGCCAAAGAAGATATAACATAAAGCTTGGCAAAGCAAGATAACATGCATGTGCTCGGCGCGCCCACTGCAAGTCACACACGCGTTCCCTGAAAAGTGAAGCAATGACATAAATAAGGTAATATCAGCTCTGCAGTAAGCCGCGACTGCTTTTCTTGCGAGTACATTTCAACCGCTGCGTCGCAAAATAACGAACAATAATTCCAACGAATAAGTGACGCTAGATACACAATGAACACATTACCAGAAGTGGGGGAGCAATCGTAAGAAAAAAAAAGCAGCTTACCTTCTCAGCAGAAGAGAGAATAAGTATCTAGGGTCAGACATTATGAAAAACACGCTCAATGAGATACAAGCACGCACAAACGTACAAATACACACATTCGTGGAAACAAAACGTAAGCTACGAGCGAGAAGTTGCACTCCAGCATTTCGAGATAGCGTGGAATTGCGGTACATCTGACACGTGTATGTGTGATAACGATGTGGCGTGTCTTGACGGTGCCCATTAGCGGAAAGGTCGCAAACGGGGGCTTTTGACTTTTTTTTGTTCTTTCTAGAAGAAAGCGGAAACGGACGGTGCAACCGGGATGCCTGTTTGTGGCATCAACTCGACATGAAAGCCTCGAAACTAGCCCCAGGTAATGTCCCACGAAAGCAGCCTCGGGTAACGTGTTCTTACGACTGCTGATAACGTGTATCTTTCTTTTTCCCCGTTAGTGTATGCTACACGTGGCCCCAAGGAAGAAGGTTGAACAGAACTTGGACATCACTTTGTTTATGTAGTTTTTGCCCTTGTAACGACCGTCCATATTAGCCGTCGACGTTGTCACAGCACGACGACTTCTGGAAATGAACGAAGTGTACAAACGTGACCAGGCTTTACAAAGAAGATAGTAAGTATGATTCTGAACATAAACGTTTAATGACGAAGTTAATCACACCATTTCGAGCTGAGCAGCGCAATGTCATGGCCGCTAAGCTGTTGCGATGTGTGACGTAAACGAGTGTGTTCTTAATGCACGCGCTTCAATGTAGTACAGCTTGTTCAAAAGATGTACTAGTGATTAAAGGGACACTCGAGAAAGATTTTGCAATCGTCGCGATGTCTCGGTTAAATTTCATATTGGTAAATTTGCCAAGAGCGTCGTGTCTTCACGTGGTTTTGACGGGGAAGGAAGCAAACGCCACTGACAAATAATAAATTATTTTTGGGGGGAACTTTTGTCCAAAACAAAGATTTACACTCTAAGTTCAATGACATCGGCGCACACAGCCAGCGGTCATCGAATAATCAACTCGGAAATGCGTCGGATTTTTTTTACAGGCTCGCACACTCAAAGGTGAACACAGCACAGCGTGTGTTTTGCGGAGCACCAGTGCCTCCGGCGCGGCCGCGCAATGTACAGTGAAGCAGCGCCGGCACCCAGTGTACTTATCGTCGACTATACTACAGCGCTTGAGAGCAGCGCTGTTGATATTCTACAACAACAACAACAACAATAAAAACAACAACAACAACAACAACAAGAAAAACCAATAAAAAATGGCAGTGCAAGCGCGGAGACTCATAGAGGTTGGGTATGCTAACATCCGGGGCACGGCCGGACGCAGCCGCTCACCTCGAGTATGAGGCTTTCACCGTGACTGTAACAAGAATCGCACCACTTCGGATCGATGTGAAACAACACCGGATGCACTAGCCAAATACGCTGTGTTCGACCTAAGAACGTATACGAGCCTGCACATTGCCCTGCAACAGTGGTCTAGTGGCTAGGGTACCCGGCTGCTGACCCGCAGCTCACGGGATCGCATCCCGGCTGCGGAGGCGCATTTCCGATGGAGGCGGAAATGTTGAAGGCCCGTGTGCTCAGATTTGGGTGCACTTCAAAGAGCCCTAGGTGGTCGAAAATTCTGGAGCCCTCCACTACGGCGTCTCTCATAATCATATGGTGGTGTTGGGACGTTAAACCCCACATATAAATCTGGAGCTTTGCCCCTAAAAAAGCGCGAGTGAAAGCATGTGTGAGCGAAAGCATGCGAGAGTGGCCGAAGATCGCGACTCAAGCGAAAAGCCAACCCGCCAGCTGACTCTCGTAGCGCGAAAGTTCCACAGAGAGAGGACTCCTTGCTACGGGAAACTCCTTTTCTCGGCGGCAAGTGCATGCGGAAATTCCCCGGCGTTAAGTGCAAGCATGCTTCGGTAGGCCGAGCGTGGTCGGGGGCGCCCTATCTCAGCAGGGATTCGCAGAAGTTTCACACTTTCACGCCTGGACAAATTAGACACCCGACGATGGAGGAAATTTTGTGTGTCGCTAGATCCTCATAAACCACTGTCTCAGATATGGAGAACTGTGCAAGGCCTACGTTCTGTTCCAGAGCAGCGCTTTCCCTTCAAGGCCCTTCCACTTTTTCATCGCCGGCACGAAATTGAGGTAGCAGAAGATTTCTGCGCTATGACCGTGGGCCAGACAACGTACACATGCCTACATAGAGTGAATCATGTTCCTCACTCACGGAACCCGCGCATGGATCTACCGTTCACGTCAGAGGAGCTCGATGCGGCGCTCGTCTTATGTAATAAGTCGTCGTCGACTGGCCCGGATGACATTTCATACAGGATGCAGTGCAAGCTTGGTAAACGAGCACGAGAAGCACCCCTTAACATCTTCAACGATTCCTGGCAAGCTGGCGTCGTTCCGCAAGATTGGAAGATTAGCCGCTTGGTACCGATTCTTAAGCCTGGCGAATCTCCCCTGGACATTACCTCTTGCCGACTGATCGCACTCTCAAGTTGCGTGGGAAAGGTAATGGAGAGAATGATCTTGGCCAGGCTTGAATGCTACCTGGAATACTATGATATATATCCGAACGCCATGGCTGGTTTTCGCCGTCACCAATGTTCGATCGACAATGTTATAGATCTCGTCACATATGTTCAGCATCAAAAGGCATGTAAATGACTATCTGCTGCCATGTTCCTTGACGTAAAAGGAGCATACGACGACGTTCTTCATGACGCCATACTTGAAGCCATTCAGTCAGTGTGCCTAGGCGGACAACTGTATTGTTGGACACGCAATTATTTACAAGGGCGGACCTTATTTGTGAACACTGCAGATGGTTCAACCTCCCAACACCCAACGCATCGTGGAGTTCCGCAAGGTGGCGTCTTGAGTCCAACCCTCTTCAACCTCGTTCTCATTGGTCTTGTAGAACGACTACCAAGTGTGGTCAAGTTATCTATGTACGCTGACGACATCTGCGTCTGGGCATCTGGCGTGACAAGACCTCAGGTACGCGCAAGACTTCAGAAAGCTGTGACGTTGGTATCTATCAGTGTACCTCAAAGAACAGGGTCTGGAAATCTCGCCAGCAAAATGCACATTGATTGCTTTTAGTCGAAAGCCAATGAGACCATACGCTATATCTATCGACGGCCAAGTCATACCATATGTCAGGACGCACAGATTTCTAGGCGTATTCATTGATAGAGACCTCTGCTGGGGCCCACATGTGGCCCAATTGAAGAAGAGGCTGACAGAAATTGCTAACTTATTCAAGCATCTTGGAAGAAAAACCTGGGGAACTTCAGTACATGCAATGATGCAATTGTACAAGACGCTTTTTTTGGCTATTCGCGCTACAGTTTGCCTGTGTTGACCAACACCTGTAGAACGAGCATTCGGACTCTCGAAAGCATTCAGGCTATGACTCTGCGAATTTGTCTGGGGCTACCGCGATGTTCATCAAGAGTTGAGACAATCGAGATTGCTAATGACTACTCGCTCAAGACGCATATCATAATGGAAGTGCTCAGAGCACACGTGAGGCATCTTACTCGCGACCGTGCCCATCATCTAGCTTCACTGCCAGAAGAGCGACCTCGTGCCTCATTTTGCCAGACAGTCTTGTCATATCGTACACGCATTCCTACGGGATATACAACTCTATCCAGAATTTCAACTCCTCCATGGAGCATGACTTATGCACATGTTGAACTCACAATTCCATGGGCATAGGGTCAAAAGCCCGGCTCTCGTCTCCAGCGCTAAAGCAGCTTTCTCTTCTCTTGTTGTTTCAGAAGTACAGTGAGCATACTCATCTATATACTGACGCTTCAACTAAAGTGGATGGGTCCGCAGGGTCGGTGATCTTTCCTGCAACAGCGACAACGGTGAAGTTTCGGTTACCCCACCAGACATCATCGACAGCTGCGGAACTTGCTGCTCTACGTAGCGCAGTTAAAGTCAATTAAATGCCAAGAAGCCAAGAAATAGGAGCGGGTTCACAGACTCTAAGAGAGAACTACAGTGTTTGATATTCGCCTTACGCCGGGGACCTCATGAACAACTAGTGCTGAAAATCGGAGAGCTGCTTCACCACCTCTTCGACGAAGGACACAGAATCACGTTTCAGTGGCTTCCAAGACACTGTGGCATATGGGCAACGAACATGCCGATGCAGCTGCTGGATCAGCACATTAAGATGGTGAAGAAGAATCTATACCATTTTCAAGGACTGATGCTGCAATGACAATACGAAAAATCACCAATGCAGAATTAAAATCTCTGTGGAACGCCGAGTGCTTACGGCACACGCGACTGCATAAACAGGACACGTCTCGTCGACTCCGGCCTCCGTCTGGACTCCCTCGACTCGAGACAACGGTGCTTTGCCGACCATGGCTTGGTGTCGCCTTCCGAATCGGCATGGAAGACAGTGCTGCTTGCAATCATTGCGGCAGCGATGAAACTATAGAGCACGTTCTCGGTCACTGCCCTCGTTACAGCGTGCAAAGGCGGCAACTAGCTGCTGCGTTAGCTCGCCTTGACGACAGACCTTTGTCTGAACAATCAGTGCTTGAAAGGCGACATGATTTGTGTGCTCACAGAAAATCAGTGAAGGCCTTACTGAACTTTTTGCGTTGCAGTGGCCCATTGTATAAACTATAGCACCCCAGCCCTTTTTTTTCGTGCGTTTATTTCCCTCTTTGCTTTCTTTCCCATCTTTCTTCCCCATTCCCCCTTCTCCTAATGCAGGGTAGCAAACCGGATGCTCCATTTTCTGGTTAACCTCCCTGCATTTCCGTCATTTTATTCTCTCTCTCTTCACACTTTCGTACATGCTGTGTTCACTCGGCTAAAAAAAGCCAGAACAATATTCGCTTCGCTTGCCGCCGCGGCCACGTTTCCTGCCGCCATAATTTTGTTTATGTATACGCCAGATGGGAGGCTAAGTGGTGCTAGCCTTAGTTCGTATAACACACACACACAAACACACACACACACACACACACACACACACACACACGCACGCACACACACACACACACACACACACACACACACACACACACACACACACACACACTTATTTTGGTGTTTTGAAGAGCGCCTGTTTTGCTTTCCTGCCCTGTATATGCCGTAGTACCACGTAATGCGTCGGTATTTAAGACATAAACTAAGAACAGCCGACAGGGCACCGTTAGCTCGAAAAATGCCTCTTGCTGCTTCATCGCCTCAAGAAAACGATTCAGGCGATCACATAAATTGCCATAAAACCTGTTTTATAGCAATATTTGGATCGTTAATCTTTTTATTGGCGTTTCTTTACTACAGTTTTATTATCTGTGGGTGTGCAGAGGTCCGGAAGAATTAAGCGAACAATTTCCGGCGTACTACCCTGGCCCCTAAGTAGATACTATTTGCGCGACTCGGGGCATGGCAAGAAACGCCTCAGAGGCTTAAAAACTTCCGAACGGAAATGAGCTAGATCTCCAGCTTAATACCAGCGATACCACTGAACAGCGAACAGTGATGCTTTAAAGGCAATTTTTTTCCGCACCTATTTTTTTGTTGCGTACACGGTTCTTTCACATTAGTTTTCGAAACTTTACCGGGAGCTATTTCCGGCTTACACGAAAGAGGAACGCTTAGTCAAAAAAAACAGAATAACGAATTCGGAATTTGTGGGTTTGCGCACTGCACGATTAAATTAAAGGCGAGATTTTCTGTTTTATGTTCAGAGGTCTTTTTAACGAACGCGTTCTATTTCCGGTGCACGTTAGAGCGACTAAAGCATATATATTCCCGAGCGATTGTACAGTGTCCTGGTTTAAGGGAACAATACGTGATTGTGTTGTGTATACGTGCAAAAATTATTATAAATTGCTCATTCAGTGCAGTAGCTGAGGTTAACGGGGAAATTTTCGATGGTGTTATTGTTTTATGTATAACTGTGTCACAAATTACAGTGACATAGCTTAAGTGGTTTCCATATTTTCCATACCAGGTCTACGTTTTCTCCTCATTATTATAATGACGTGTTCCTCTCTATCTAGCGCAAAAAAAATTGCCCGCAGCTTCCCTCGGGGGAACACTGAGGAGGATGCGGAGCATATAATTGGTTAACGGGGTGTTAAAGTGCGACTTACTTGGGTCGATGGCTAAATTGGTTAACGTGGTTGTGAAATGGGGTGTTAAATTGCGACTTACTTGGGTCGATGGCTAAATTGGTTAACGTGGTTGTAAGAGGGGGTGTTAAATGAGTGAACACGTACACACGTATGCGAAAGGGCGGCGCTGGTCGAAGGGACGTCGATCATTGTGTTTGTGGATTCATTGGAATTCATTTCACCGCGACCTTGGACATCGACGCGCCGTACAAACCAACCGACGAGCGGCAACTGAGCGAGCGAGCGCCGACCTTGAGTATATATACAGCGCGACGGCGCATGCACTGTAAGCTGTCGAATGTTCGAGAAGGGGGAGAAGCGCAACGGCGCATGCGTGCGCGTCAGCTGCCGATGTTCTCGAAGCGCGACGGCGCATGCGCGCGCGTCAGCTGCCGGTGTTCTCGAAGCGCGACGGCGCATGCGCGCGCGTCAGCTGCCGATGTTCCCGAAGCGTGACGGCGCATGCGCGCTACATTATACAGCTAGCGAATGTTCGTGAAGAGGAGAAGCGCACGCGGTGTGTAGAGGAGGAAGGGTGCACAGTTGGTGGTGGAGTGAAGCGCGCGCGGTGTGTAGAGGAGGAAGGGATGCACAGATGGTGGAAGAAGGAGGAGGAAGCTTGCGGACGGCGCCGCACTACAAGCCTCGAGTATTAGATGCTCCGCATCTAAAATATTTTCTCAGATGGGTAATGAAGCTCCATTGCCTATTCAGCGCTTCCTGTAGCCTCATTGATACAAACTAATGTTCTAGCTTTATGGATTCTAAATATTTATGTTGGCACATAGCAATATAATGATTCCTTTATTCACAGAGTTTATTAGGCTACGCCGACAAAAATTTTTGACGAGCACGTATACACTTTTAATCGAGCGTGCCCCGCAGCGTAGCGCACGCAACGCGCGAGCAAGCGCTGTACGTATGCGTGCGTTTGCGCACGCAAGAGATGCGCACGCTCGACGCTAACGTTGCGCCCGCTACAGTCTTTGCGTACCTTACTGGCAGCTGTCAAACGAGATGGAATTGATACGGTGGTCATGGCAGTGAACGAAGTCACCGTGGATTTCGGCGTTCTCCTCCATTTCAAACTTGGCCTCGCCGCGGTGCTCTAGTGGCAGGTGCTCGGCTGCTGACCCGCAGGTCGCGTGATCGAATCTCTGCTGCAGCGGCTGCACTTTCGATGGAGGGAAAAATGCTGTAGGCCCGTGTGCTCAGATTTCTGTGCACGTTAAAGTACCCCGGGTGGTCGAAATTTCCGGAGCCCTTCACTACGCCGTCTCTCTCATCATATGGTGGTTTTGGGGCAGTGAACCACGCATATCAATCAATCAATCAATCGATTGATTGATTGATTGATTGATTGATTGATTTCGAGTTTGATTAGGTAGCTAGAATCTAATTAGTGAACAGGTGCAGGGGATTGTGATCGCTGCTTAGTCTCAACACAACGCACGAAGACAGGACACTGTCGATTCTTGCGGGCTGGCTTTTTTCGCCACGAAATTGTTCCTACCAACAAAGAAGAACCTCATTGCGATGTTAGGCATATTGGTGGATTCGTAGTATACATGGAATATACATTTTTTGTGCACAGAACATTTCGCAACAGAAGTCAGATAGGACTTCAAGTAAGACATATATGTGTGACAAGGCCAGGCAACATGATAGTACATTTCCGATAGCCAGATATATCTGTGTTATCCATGATATACATAGATGTATCTGTGATAATTCCAAGTATACATGGTCAGATAGGGTGTTTTGGAAACGTTATGCGTACAAGAGACAGTGTATTTTTTGTCGAATGCAATAACAACCATCCCAAGTAGCCACCCTGTTACGAATTTGTGAATTGCACGTGGGGCTTCGGGCTTATAATTCCTTTCTACTGTGATGGTCGTTACGTGTGTCAAACATGAAGATGTCTGAATGATAGCCCGGCGAAAGCATTTCAAGTATAAGAAATCAAAGCTTCAAATTCTTGCACACTTTGATCCAAGGTATACCCTTCGATGTACAATTCACAGTGTAAACTCTGTCCCCAGACAGCCACATTATTTCATATGGTCTGGCAGTGCCAAAATAATCTCAGTATATCGGACAATCATAATCCCACATTAGTCGAGTGGGAGGCGACCCTGTCCGGCTCTGACCCAGTGCAGCAGCAGGGCCTGATCGACTGAGTCCGGACGGCGGCAAGAGGCAATGGTGTTCCGTACTAGGAGGACAAACCACTATAGCGACTTATTTGTTAGCGATGAATGTTTTATTCTCTCTAGCACACTTTGATGCCCGACCGTGTTCCAACAAACTGATGTGATTTTCTCTCACGCAGACAGCCCTCATTAGAAGCCTGATCATTGTGGAAGCAGCTTTCATGGCATGTGAAGATTTGCCATGCACAATTAATCAAACTGTCATTCCATACGCCGGTGCAAACGGTGGTGTATACGTTTGCATCTAGAAGTGAGCAAAATTTATTGAGTTCATTCATTTTTTTCTATGTATCTTACAAAATATCTGTTGGAAGCAATAAAGTTGCCGATGTTAGTAAGCCGTTGTCTTTGTGAGCCTCGTTCGGTCTCGCTATGCACCTCCTTCAAAATCCAAGTTCAGCTACAGCGCGAATACCCAAAACCACTACTTGTCGCCGAAAAATCTCGGCTTCTCTCATGCGTTGGCTCTGTACTGCATCGAATCAATATCAGTTCACGGCCTCCGAGATAGCGCACCAGCGGCTGCGCCATCTCGGAGGCCATGAAAGGTTATTACAGCTTTTTGCTTCGCCACTGGATGACGCGAAGGAACACTCAAAGGCAAGCCTGACTACACTTACAAGCAGTACGTTTCGAATGTTGCGCACGGTAAACTAATGCTGTCTGAAGCAGCTTCAATCGTAGTGTACGCAGCGCACAGTACGTTGCAGATGCACAACCTTACGTACACTAAATTAAAATTATCTAGAAACATTTTCATGTAATAGCTTCTTGGGGTTTAAGGGCCAAATTTATCGCGTAATTATCTGGCCCACTGATGTGGAAGGTTGAAAATGTATCAGTTGCCTGCACGGTTATTTACATGCACCTAAATATAAACGTGTTCATCGCGGCCGGGATCCAACACATGAGCTTTTGGCCAACAACCTAGCACCGAAATCTGTTCACCAATGTGGCTAACGCTTTTACGTGAAGAGAAAAAAAAATGTTGTTGTGGTAACCTGGTGGTGGTGGTAACGATGACAATGACATACCGACAATATTCACCGCACTTTTCGCATACGACATGCATAAAGCATGTAGAAAACAATACAGTAGAGGCAACGTGCTTAAAAACGTAAAAACCACATAGTGAAATAGAAAGAGAGAGAGAGAGATAAATGAGAAAAAAGGAAGGCAGGGAGGTTAACCAGATGCTAGTATCCGGTATGCTACCCTACACTGGGTTTGGGGAATCGGGGATTGAAAGAGAAAGAGAGAGTTTAAAAATAAATAAAAGAGCACCGACACACACGCACACACAAAATAAGTCCACTCAGAGGCGTTCCGACAGGCCAGTAGTTCGCAAGAAGCCCAGCAGCACTTGCACGCCTTTCTTCTGTGACGATGAGTCATGACGATGGCGCAGTATACTTTCTCCTGACAGCGGCTGGTCATCTAACCTGTTTAGTGCATTAGAAAGGTGTTGTCTTTCCAGGTTGTATTCCGGGCAGTCACACAGGATATGTCGAACTGTTTCTTCATCTCCGCAGTGTGCACAATCAGCGGTGTCGGCCATCCCTATGCGGTACGCGTACGCACAAGTAAACGCGCCTCCCAACCATAGTCTGCACAGAGCAGTAGCATCACCGCGTCGAATTTTCGTTGGAAGCTGTAAGCTTAACGTTGGATCAAGGGATCGTAATCTTGCATGCGTAAAGAGAGGAGGTTTACGCTGAGATATACAGCCTACAGATATGCGGGTACACAGGCTCATTGAAGATTTCCTTATTGCAAAAGAAGTGCGCAAAAACAAAGGGTGCCGGAATCTTTCAGGCAATCACCCTATTGATTTTTTGCAATGAGTGAAAAAGAACTGGCTAGAGTAAGCGAGTCGGTGGTGTGGAGCACGGACAGAAAAGAGCTGATGCAAGAATGACAATATTTGTTTTGTACTTCCTATACGACATGATGTTAAAGAAGCTATTTCATTTCGTTCTTCTTTATAGGTAGTTCTCACGAGTTTGCCGCCAAGTACAGCCGAGTGAGCCAAACGCACTCGCCGGTTCTTTCATGAGTCCGACTTTTGTCAAAAGCAAGTGGGCCGACTAGTGAGCTCGTTCCGCTAATTGAATTTGTCGCGCATTTTTGCTTCTATCTGCGCTCAATATTACTTGCCTCGTTGCATTTGGCATTGGCTTGCTTTTATTCGCCTCTTCACTTCCCAACAGAAATTCTTCGCGTAAGGAAATAATTAAACAAAAGAAGACTCGTGTTAGGATAAGTGACTCGGGTAGTTAAACAGGTCGTCGTTCTTAGTGAAAGGAATCTTGGGCTTTTATTGGCATGGAGGAGCCTAGCGCACAAAATGTTCTCGTGTCGGAGCCCGGTCTTTTGAAGCGTGATGTCTGTTCACACGCTGCAATCTGAACCAGAAGTTTCAGCAAAGTTCACGTTTATCTTGCTGCCTTGCGCGATAAGCGACGCACTTAACGAAGCACATTCCGCCTGTTTGTGTTGTCATTGTTGTTTCACCCGTCATCGCCTTGGGTATACTTAAGGTGAAAGCCTTAGATACTTAATCAAACGCTAAATGTGACCGGTGACGTCGAGACGAGTGATGCAAGAGATAATCAACATGTTCTATTACGTCAAAAGTCGTCAAAATTTGTGACATCACCATTACGTCACTATGGCGTCACAAACGTGCCGTCACATCATGACGTTTTTACAGGAAATCTTTGTTTGGTCTATAAGGAGAGTCAATCTCGGAGGCACTACGAAACCGCATGAGGTGCAAAAAGCTGCACCTGATCCTGGAGGCCATGCAAGTATATGTTGGGTGCAGAAAGCCTTCACGACCAGGAGGCAGGGTTAAATACAATAGACTGAGCAGATAAAAAACAACATGTGTTTCACTTCCGAATAGTCTTAGACAAATGCAAGAGGGACCGCGTGGCTTTTAACCGCACATGTTACTCTCGAAAAGGGCGCTTTGCTCCTCCAAAAGACAAAATGTATGCAAAAGGTTGCACACGGCATGGCAAAGAGGGGTGCTTTCTTCCTACTGGAGGAGAGCGCCCCCTTTCGGAGTATTTGTAAAACTTCTGCATAGTATATACTATAACCTAACAGGAATTGAGAACTCAGAATACCTACTAGCACCATCATATCGTTCCACAAGATGCCAACATACACATAAAATGCGAGAATACGCATTCAAAGCCACAACTTTTGCTATCCCCCCTTTTTTTTAACAATTAGAGACTGGAACGAACTTCCCGAAGATATCGGAAACTTGAGTGACAACAGCACTTTTTTTTCATTGTTGTGACATCGTGACATGCCTGTTTACTTTTAGTACCTGTTTGCCACTTGCCATAATTGTACTAAAATATCTTTTGATTGCATGCTGTAATTATTATATGTTGTTTCAATTTCTAGATTGATTAAAGCGTCACTATTTACAATAATGTTAATAACCACATTTAATTTTGTGTGTAAACCCCTGGTAGTAATGCCACTATGGCGTTGCAGGAACTCTGTGAATAAAAAAAAAGAAAAGAAACTGTGGGAATGTTCGCCCCATGTGCCAACGACTCATCGGTGCCTACCATAAACATGTTTCTTTCCAGACGGTGCCGTCACGTGGTGTGGCGTAGCGGTTAGTGTACGTGCTTGCCGACTCAGTGGACGTGAGATCGAACCCTGCATGGTTGCTGTAAATTTTCTGAAATGTATTTATCAATATGTGCCTCTAATCGCATGCCCACACACACTTTAAAACTCTGGACAAGTAAAGCAAAATCGTATGAATTTTTTGCGCAAAATGAATGTTGCAGCCTTGAGGAGTAAGCGCCAAAGGACGGAGTAACTTTGCACTTACCCCCAAAATGAAGGAATGGCTGTGGCAGGTTAGTTACTCGCCCATAGAAGCAACCTCGATACCCTTCTTCCTTGTTTACTTCCTAGAGTATGTAGGGGGCAGCCATAGCAAGTCTAAAGAAAGTGGGTCTATATATCCCGCTCTTGATGCGAATTCTTAATAGTCCTGCGGATAAGGTAATGTACTATTATCACGCAGTGGTGTGTTATCGCTGTCTCCAAATACGTTTACAATTCTGAAGGAGTACCGTTATCCTTGTGAATGCCAAACGCGTTTCGTTACTGAGGGAAGCATCGCCGGACGCCCAACGACAACTCTCTCACTCTTATTTCTTCGTTTGACGTCATTGATGTCACAGCTTTGGCTGTGTTCTTTCATCTGCCGCTTGTTTCTCAGTGCATGACCTTCGCGCGGAACTAGCAAGCCTTTTCCAGCTATCGCGATTCGCTTCCACGTCCGTGACATTGCTTCCTTCCGGTCAGTGGGAATCGCGCAGGTGTTGTCAACCTCAACACTCTACAAGGCTCATCAGGCTTCTTTCTGATGACTCGCTTTCTTCGCTCCATTTGTTCGCCCATCTGTTCTGTCACGTGCATTTGTTGTCTTTTTTGTTTTCACCCGAGTGCCTCGCTTTCGTAACAGCTTACGGTATCGTGATGCTGTTGACATGACTTGCTGAATGTCCTTTAGGCTCTTGTTATTAAGCTACATTTTTGAAAACGCGAACAATGACACTCTGTGAAGGTACATCTCCAGTGAAGCTTTTTAGCGCACGATATAGAAGTGCCACGAAATCTCGAATCGTAGCTGAGCATACTCTTTGCCACTAAATAGGAAATGTGCGTCCAGAAAGTGGCATTTTAATTTAGCGTAAGATACTTTAGAAGAGAGAGAGCACAAATGAAAGAGAAGAAAAGTTAGTGAAGTTGAGCAGTCCAAGGTAACCGGTTTGCCACCCTACACGTTGAAACGGGATGCGGAAGATTGAGAGAGAGAGAGAGAGAGAGAGACAAAAATAAAGCACATCACACTGCCCACACACAAACACGCAGTCAGTCAAATTTTCAATCTGAGCATTATGACACTTGCCTCTTCTTTGCCGCATCCTCAATTTCATCATATGCGGCATGTCACCTGGCCTAGCGCATGTTCTTGGCATTTCGGGTACCATTATTAACTGGTGTTTGTCCCCCACTAGTTCACAGCTGTGTCGTAGCGAGTCATGTGGAGGACGGACGAAGGTGCCCGCAAGAGACGCCTTCGAAGGTACTCTGTACAATCCACTTACGCGTCTTTACGCCCTTAAAAAAATGAGGGTGCCTTCTTCCTCGGCAAGAATCGAATTATGGTGAGTGCATCAACACATATCACTTGGTTTATGGATAGGTCTTGTTCAACTTCGCTCCCTGCTGTCCGCCCCCCCCCTTCCCCTTCTAATTTTAATGCACGCTTCACGCAGTATACATCTGTATAGCTTTGCTTCGCCTATGTTTTCTCGTTGGTTGAGAGCGATCCTTCTTGCGCCCTCGACAGCTTTGCGAATTGGCATCTGACCTCTTCTCATTTGTCTTCGCGGCGTGACACCCGACGTGTGACCTCGACGCCCCCGTGGCTCGCTGCTCCAGCCTTACGCTGCCAGTCGTCGAAGAGCGCTTCCGGCAGAGGATCAATTTCCGGTGTCCCGTTTCCTCGTAGTCAATCTAGTTTTGAGAGCCTCTCCTGGCATTTCCTATACACCCTCGGGGCGATCGCTCAAGCTGGAATAAATTGAACAGAGCAGGTAGATAGCGTGTGCGGTCGTGTGGGTACAGAAGGCCTCCTTTTCGGT
Source organism: Rhipicephalus annulatus (assembly GCA_013436015.1). Taxonomy (NCBI): domain Eukaryota; kingdom Metazoa; phylum Arthropoda; class Arachnida; order Ixodida; family Ixodidae; genus Rhipicephalus; species Rhipicephalus annulatus. The sequence continues at coordinate 218,923 of WOVY01003571.1, read as the reverse complement.
CGCCTGCGCAAAAATGACGATCGGGAGTGACACACGTGCGACTTTCTGTATGTCATCATCGATACATTTGGAACCTACGATAGGGACACGTGTTGGGACTACTGGTTATGACCATATCATTATAAATTTTACCATATGATACACTTACAGCGATTAGTCGGGATTAGGGTGGTCGCTGTCCGTGGTCTATAGGGAACCAAAGCTGAAACGAACGAATGTGATAGCGCTTATGTTGCGTACGGTCAATCTGCGGCTTTCACTCACTTCTAGAAACGATTATATACCCAATTACTGGGGCCGTTCCTTCCTCACTTCTGAGGTTGAACCAAGAGCATACGACTCATTGACGTATGCAGGCAGCCGGGAAAACGGCAATGGCTTCTCGGGCTTGAAATTCACAAGTATGGAGTGATTCTCTGTAACACCCGTTTCGAAACACGAAACGAGGGTACCGTCAATCTCTAGGAGCAGGCTCGCGAGAAGAAAATGGCCCGTGGCTCTTTGCATCTATTCCCTAATGGTACTCTCAAGAGTATAGCCCCCACCGCAGATACCTCCCCTGTTTTTCGATCGGGGCTTTGAGCGTCTTCCCTAATGGAATGCTTGATCCCTCCTTTTAATTGCAGCATAAATTGGCCACCGGTAATGAGTGCGCCCCCCATCTATCGCACCAGCTGGTATTTTCGTGCTTAGCGTGTTCAAGCGCCGCATGCGCGCGCCATACTACAAAGACCGAAAAGGGGAAACAGGAGGGAAAGGAAAGGCAGGTAGCGTACCAGTCACTCTAGGCTCGTTACTAAAAATAAAGATGCCGAAGATTGATTGATTTGTGGGGTTCAACATCCCAAAACCACGATATGATTATGAGAGACGCCGTAGTGAAGGGCTCCAGAAATTTCGACCACCTGGGGTTCTTTAACGTGGACCAAAATCTGAGCGCACGGAAGATGCCGAAGATATTCGGCTCAATTAGCTAAATCGATGTGGAAACGCAGAAGATCTTCTGATATGTTCTTTTTTGGGCTGTTGGGCCCTCGGAGTACCAGAACAACCTGAAAGAGAGAGAAATGAGCTCTTTCAAGGTGTTTTCTTTAACTCATCCACCCTCAGTGGGGCGTTAATGAATATCGCAAACAAGATGGTTGCTTGACGAAGACAGCTAGAGTAAAAAAAAAGTGTGTCGCTGTGCCAAGGCCTATCAATGCCTATAGCGACTGAATTCTGATGATATAAGCAACGAAAGAGCGCCGGTATGGGCGGAATAAACCGCACACCCATCATAACAATTTGACGAAATCAAAATCAGATTTGCGTCTTCTGTTATATGCCGAAGTAAGCTAATGCACATGCCGGTCATTTGCTTGATTTCAAAAGTCCAACTTAATCGGAGTTGGCCATCAGTGCCTTCAAGAAGCATAAAATTCGATGTGGCTCTTTCGAACAAACTAGTCTTTATCTCAAGTTTGGCCGGTATATGCATTTTTTTTTCAGTTAGCATGCTAGCTAGTGCATTTGAAGAGTACTCTTTGTAAACATCACGGAGTTGAAGCAGAAAAAATGGGTGTCTGTAATGAATAAATTAATTATATTATTTCTCAAACAGATATATGACGAAATCTTTTTGCACTGAAGGTCATTTTTTAAGCACCTCTCATTTAAGGATCCATTTTTGGCACACAAAATCAGGCATTATATATTCGTCATGATTTCATCATTACTTTCTTTTTTTTGTAATAGTCATAAAAACTACAGCACCAAGACAGGCAGAGAAGAGGGTGGCTAATAATGGATACAGTGAACAATTTTCCTCATGATCGTGGCATTCTACACTTTTTTTGTTCTGATGAGATATTTTTCTAGAACTCGAAGCATGCACCACAAACTGCACTTAAAGAGAATACGCGCTAACCCGCAAAAGCGCGCTAACAAAGCTACTTCGAGTAAACACGTCCTCGCATTGTTCCCTACTGACCAATTTGCACCGCTTTGTTCGACCCAGTTTTGTAAACGATTCCAAGCCCGCTAGTTTGGGCCTCCCGGCATGTTGCCCGAATTCGCCAACTCTTTGTCTGGCCATTACAGAAACGACAACAGATAGCTCTTATGCTATACCAAACATGAATGGTTAAAGCCCCCCTTCCCACCTTCCGCTTTCTCGTATCTCGTCCATTATAAGACTGCTCTTGTCTCCTGGGGACCATAAAGTTTCAGAGTTCTGAACAGAGATGCCGGACCATCGAGCGGCCGACCGTTAATCCTCATTTGCATGCACAGCCACTAAAAAAATATGAAAAAAACAGCGCATTCAGCCCTGTAGATGTGTTTCGAAAGCCGCGTGTGGTTTCCACAAAAGTGGTTACAACATCGCCGACGCCGATGATTGTTAGTGGCCCGTCTCTCTAATCGGAAACAGCGGTATGCCGCTTATAGCCTGTTGTGGGCAGTGGTATGAACAAAGTTAGGCAACCGAGCAAAGTTTAGCGCAGGTCTGGACCACCCATGTGTGCCGATTAAAGGAGTTTTGCTTTTCATGCAAAGTACGACCTAAATTATGCACCTGTTTTAGAAGGGCACAAGCGTGGTCAAATATTACCAGACCACTACCTTATACAACTACAGGAGATATAGGTTTAGGAACTTTTCACTACCCCTGTACGCTTGTTGTGGAAAGACATCACCAATACAGTCGCATCATTTTCTGTCCGCTGGTCGGCACTATGTCGCCCGTCTAACCTGTACAACCACTTTACAGCATCAGCCATCTTGAAACTATAAAGAAAAATTCTTTTTACTAATATGAACACTCTTCGTGCAATGATTGCTACGGTTTAACATCTCAAAAGCCCAATATGATTATGACAGACGCCGCAGTGGAGGGCGTCTGTCATGGCCACTAGACCACCGTGGCGGGTACTCACACGAACAATAAGCATTACCCTATTCGAGGCTGTCCTCAGCTGAGTCTTTTCAGCATTTGCTCTCGCATATCTCCATTCTTATGATATGCCTTGATCAGCCCTCATATAGAAACTGCTACGGATCAATATTCTGCGAATCAATTTCTGCGGGACGTTTAATAATTTCTAATGTATGAGTATATCAGTGTCCCAGTATTTCTTCTACGCCCACCCATATATATATATATATATATATATATATATATATATATATATATATATATATATATATATATATATATATAATATAGTATGCACTGAGAGCTGAATCATATGATAGTCGATCACCGTGCTTTTCAGGCTGCTTTTCTTGTCTCTGATTGCCTTATACGGTATTTATAAGCTGCGCACACATATGGCTGACGCAAGCAGAGTTCGAGGTCCCCGCTAAACGGAGCCGCTGAGCCTAACAAATTCCACATTAAAGCATGGACGGTGGTGCTACAAATATTGCCAGTGCTCGACGAAACCGCAGGGCATCGTTAAGCTTTAAAAAAAAACCGCTGTGCAAGCGAATCGTAGAAAATACGCTGACGTAGTGTTGAATGAGTGAGTGAAAAAAATTCGGTATTTATTGTTGTTTTCTTTTCTCCTCAAAGGAGTAGTTCGAAGGAGAAAGATGTGCGTTCATTAGGATTTTCAAGCAACAAAACTTTCAGACAGCCTTTCGTACAAGAAAGCTGCTTTATGCTTTGAAGGCACTGCTCCGTGTATTGAAGGAGTGGCAGGAGCATGAAACAGGAGTGGAAGGTTTCGCAGTGTGTAGACCGATCGACTACTTTCGTCTGATGTATAAGCAGGTAAAGAGAACGAAAGATGATAGGATGAGACGCGAACTAAATTTTAAGCAATAATAACAACCATCGGTGCACGTGAAGGTGCTTTAGCGCAAGACCACAAGTTAGCTGAGGCTTGACTCTTATAAACCCAGTTATCATAATTAAAAGAGATGTTTGGCTTCATTTTGTAAGTGCTATGCACAGCACCAGCGGTCGCTTTTATAGTGACACGCCATTTTTTGCAAGGCCGACCCGGAGCGCCTTGCGTTGCTTTAGCTTTCCGGTGTTTCAAGGTTGTTGCGACGCGATGAATGACTTTGAGAGACATGGAATAGTACAGCTCTCGCGCTATGTCATATTGATTTCAACATGAATCTAAACCTATTTAATATGTTCTGGCCTGAAGACTGAATGAACTGTGGCTCCTTCATGGTTGATGGAATATGAAAGCATGCGGTGGTTCATCATACTTAGCGTCTTACGTATGGAGATTGAAAATTTGAACTAATATCGAGATCACACAAAAACTTTGAGGGCATTGCACACTCCTAATAAACGTTGATATTCGACGTCTACTGTGTTGAAGGCCAGTGATAGTGAATGTCGTCTAGCCCACTTGATTGAGATGCTGCACGGGTTATGTTATACACGTATAATACAGCTTATGTTGAACATGGCATTGTATTTTTCAGGGTCTCTGTGTGTTTTTCAAGTTTATATCAGCCAACGCAGAAATGCTCTCCAAGTATGTACAGCTGGAAGCGGGAACGTGTAGACCAATAATAGTAACATTAAATATCGAGGACTTTACGTCCCAAAACACTGGTGTGATTATGAAAGACGCCGTGGTGGGGGGCTCTAGAAATGTCGAGTATCTGGTGTTCTTTAGGGTGCACTGATCTCACAAAGTGGACTGGCGTCTAGCGTTTCGCCTCCATATCGACATGTAACCACCGCAACCGGTATCGATTTGATTGATTGATATGTGGGGTTTAACGTCGCAAAACCACCATATGATTGTGAGAGACGCCGTAGTGGAGGGCTCCGGAAATTTCGACCACCTGGGGTTCTTTAACGTGCAGCCAAATCTGAGCACACGGGCCTACAACGTTTCCGCCTCCATCGGAAATGCAGCCACCGTAGCCAGGATGCCAACCCGCTGCCTGCGGGTCAGCAGCCGTGTACCTTGACAGATACAAAACCATGGCGGGCAATCTACAGACCGAGGCTGCCAATATTTCTTTTTTTTCGAAGCCTTGGCATACTTTTTAAAACAAAGTTGTACGCCCTAGGCGCGGTTCTTCTACTAGCGTAATATAAGACACTTACTACTGTTCACAACAATTTTTGTTTGCTCTCGACTGTATGCATATACCACCATGCACAACTCAAATGTGTTCGGTGGTTTCATCGTGTATTAACATATAACGAACAAAATAAAGACGTTCATTATATCGTGAGAATTCGGTTATGAGTGAGTGCGAAAAAATATAACCTGTAAATATTTTATGAGCTATCTGGTATACTCAATAAAATACTCAGAAAAAACGCTTAGGACACATGTAGTTAACGTACTTGAGCCAATTTTTAAACTATTGTATAGGCTCATTTTTTTTCTTCAAAAGAAAGTATCTTCGTTATCAGTTTGAAAATTTCATAATATTTGTTGCCAATTCGTATTTTGCTCCTTTAATTATTCGAAGTTTTAATTTCTTGATTTTGTCGCGTGACCGTTATTATTTTAAGATAGTTGGTCGTCTCCGTGGCAAAGCTGGCCATATTGCTCATATAATAATATTGAAAAAAAAAGAATAGTAATTCCTGGTGTTCTACTGCTTTCAGTGTCAGGTTATTGCGGGGTTGAACTAGAGAAACGGCCGCGCGATGTTCTATGTCTTCGGCACATCACTTCAGAGTTCCGCTGAAGCCATTAACGTACTGCAGCCGTTCACGGAAATTGCCTTTTGGGGTCGTAAAATAGAAGAGTCGGCCAAGGCAGATGCCCTGACGTCGATGGCTTTTCTGTCTCTTCGTTCCAAGCCCACGATGGACTTTTTGCCTCACACATCCAGACTACTTTGAAATGACCACGTTCTTAAGGTTTTCTTTTCGGGGCCCACAAAACCATAGCACCGCGGGAGACTGTCAAAAACATGATCACGTTACGGGACATTTGGTCTGCGATTATTTATGGTTAGAAAATACGAGTGTTTAGTCTGCATGCTTACCTATTTTATTGCAGAATAATATATATAGCAAGTAATAGGCACATGCGCAAGAAAAAAAAAACAAAAGAGAGATGAGATTGGTGAGTATGGCTATATGACCACATTTAAAGTAGAAATGGCCCTGTCCGAAAGTTACTCCAAGCGTGTAGATTGTTTTTAAAGATTGGTCTGGTGTTGAAATGGTAGAGAAAAGTAAGAGAAATTTTAGAGATATACAGCGGACGCCCACCCAATTCGCTCAAAACACGTTTTAGGCTCTGGAATAAGACTTTATCACAGATAACCATGCGTTTCATTTGGTATTGAATAAAAACATACTTGATGTGAGAGCGCTAAGATTACAATGCACTTTGTTCGCAACTTCTCACGCACTCACACCTTTAGATTATTTCTTGATTTCAAAGTTGTTAGCTGATGCATAGCCTGACTTTGTATTTTCATGTGGATATCGTTACTGGTAATATTTTAGCTTTACTTTCTGAGTAATTTGCGAGCTTGATATTGTCACAAAGACACAGGCACGCAGGTACAAAATAGGGCGTTTACTTTCGCAACCCAAGGGCCAGAAACGCGAACACCAGAGCACGCGCACACAGATCTACTTCGTAGTCCTCTTCAGATGCTGGCTACTATAGTTGCCAGCCTACCTTGCGTCAATTCCCCCCTTTCAAGAGAGACCGTCCCGGTCGATTAACTGAGATGCTAGAGGTGGCCATGAAAGGAAAAAAAATGATTACGTCAATGAAAAAAAAAAGCCCACGCTGTTGTGGATAATAAGGAAAAAGTTCGAAGTGTTCATAAGTCGCGGGCATGGTACGGTTTCATCCGTACTACATGGACTACTTCTGGACGTGGACGTCTTCGGTTTAAACTGGTGTCGGAGCTTTGGGGAACTACCTCGTAATTCACGTCACTGAGGCAGCGCACAACTTCGTAAGGGCCAAAGTAGCGCCGCAATAGCTTCTCCGAAAGCCCACGATGGCGAACTGGTGTCCACACCCATACATAGTCACCTGGTTGATAGTGGACGCTCCTTCGGCTTTGGTTGTAACGGCGAGCGTCGATATCTTGCTGCGCGCGAATGCGGTTCCGTGCAAGCTGGCGGGCTCCCTCGGCTTTCTCAACGAAGTCGTCAACGCTGTCATTTCCGCTGTTGTCCTGGTCTACAGGGAGCATAGCGTCTAACGGTGTTGTGACGCGACGGCCATAAACAAGCTCGAATGGTGTTAGGTCTGTGGTCTCTTGCACAGCGGTGTTATAGGCAAACGTGACGTACGGCAAAATTTCATCCCACGTTTTGTGCTCTACGTCAACATACATAGATAGCATGTCGGCCAATGTTTTGTTTAACCTCTCCGTCAAGCCGTTTGTTTGGGGATGATAAGCTGTTGTTTTCCGGTGGTTGGTGTGCGTCAGCTTGGTGACTTGTTGCAATAACTCTGCCGTAAATGCTGCTCCGCGATCGGTTATGAGAACAGCAGGTGCACCATGGCGCAAAACAATGTCGTGGACAAAGAATCTGGCGACTTCAACTGCAGTTCCCTTAGGCACAGCTTTGGTTTCTGCATAGCGAGTCAGATAGTCGGTCGCGACAATTATCCACTTATTTTCTGAGAATGACGTAGGAAAGGGACCAAGAAGATCCATTCCTACTTGCTGAAATGGTACTCGAGGTGGATCTAAAGGTTGGAGGAAACCGGCGGGCTTTGCGGGTGGAACTTTACGCCTCTGACAGTCACGGCAGGTGCGGACATAGCGTTGAACGGACGAATACAGCTGTGGCCAGTAGTACTTCTGTCGGATGCGCGCTAATGTCCGAGCAAAGCCTAAGTGACCGGCCGAAGGATCGTCGTGGCACGCCTGCAAAACTTCCTCACGCAGTGCCATTAGAACGGCGAGGAGGAAAGTTTCCTAGCTGCTCTCAAGATTTCTCTTGTAGAGAACATTGTTCCGCAGGCAATACGTAGCCAAACCACGCAAGAGTCGGCGTGGGACGACAACGTCTTCTCCTTGAAGATGCTGGATGACAGGAAGCAGCTCAGTGTCCTCACGTTGAAGCTCAGCCATCCACACCACATCGACGATGCCAAGAAACGGTAAATCTTGTTCAGTGTCAGATGACGCCGGGGAAATAGGAGCGCGAGACAAGCAGTCAGCATCTGTATGCTTATGTCCTGATCGGTAGACCACCGTTATGTCGTACTCTTGAAGGCGGAGGCTCCAGCGGGCGAGGCGGCCTGATGGATCCCGTAGATTGGCAAGCCAACAGAGCGAATGGTGGTCACTGACCGCTCGAAATGGCCGGCCGTATAGGTAGGGTCGAAACTTGCTAATGGCCCAAACGACTGCTAGGCACTCTTTTTCGGTGGTCGAGTAATTAGCCTCTGCTTTTGTGAGACTGCGGCTCGCGTAAGCGATCACACGCTCTGCGCCGTTCTGCCATTGAACTAGAATGGCTCCGATTCCCACGTTGCTGGCGTCTGTGTGGATCTCGGTGTCGGCAGTGTCGTCGAAATGTGCCAGCACTGGAGCTGTCTGCAGTCGATTGCGCAGCTCTACGAAGGCTTGTTGTTGTTCTTCCGTCCATACGAAAGGTACATCTGGCCGTGTCAGTCTTGTAAGAGGTTCCGCAATTTTCGAAAATCCTTCGACAAAACGGCGGTAGTACGCACAGAGTTCAAGGAATCGCTGAACAGCCTTTTTGTCTCCAGGGCGAGGGAAATCGGCAACGGCAGCCAACTTCTCCGGATCTGGTCGAACACCCCGCGGGCTAACCACGTGGCCGAGAAACTTGAGTTCCTGATAGCCGAAGTAGCACTTTTCGGGCTTGATGGTAAGGTTCGCTCTCCTTATTGCAGTGAGGACACTTTTTAGCCTTGAAATATGCTCGTCAAATGTGGTTGAAAACACAACGACATCATCCAAGTATACAAGACACGTCTGCCACTTTAGTCCAGCTAGTACAGTATCCATCATGCGTTGAAACGTGGCGGGAGCGGAACAGAGACCGAAAGGCAGCACTTTAAATTCGTACAGCCCGTCAGGCGTCACGAACGCGGTTTTCTCACGGTCGCCTTCGTCAACTTCAATTTGCCAGTACCCTGACTTGAGATCTAGTGATGTGAAGAACTGGGCGTGGCGTAGACGGTCTAAGGCGTCATCAATCCGTGGCAGGGGGTAAACGTCGCGTTTCGTGACTTTGTTAAGCCGTCGATAGTCAACGCAGAAGCGTAGTGTGTTGTCTTTTTTCTTTACTAAGACAACAGGTGACGCCCACGGACTTGTCGATGGTTGGATGACGTCATCATTCAGCATTTCTTGAACTTGACGCTTAATCACCTCTCTTTCCTTCGGGGACACACGGTATGGATGTTGGCGAAGAGGCCGCGCCGACTCCTCGGTAACAATGCGGTGTTTTGTAACGGTGGTACGCTGAACTTTCGATGCTGTGGAGAAGCAGTCCGAGAATTCCCTCACAAGGTTTAGCAGCCGCTCTTTTCGTGAATCTGGCAAGTCTGGATTAACGTGAATGCGGCTTCCCAGGTCAGCACAAGCTTTTGCATGCGGTGAAGTCGTATCCATTGTGCTGATATCGAAAAAGTCGGCTATTTCACTGAGGAAAGCGACAGTAGTCCCTCTAGGAACGTGCTGAAACTCATTGCTGAAGTTGGTCAGCAGAACTCGAGAGCGTTTATTCTCTAACCGAACAAGGCATCGGGCTATGCATATGTTTCGTTTGAGCAGCAGCGGGATATTTGCCTCAGCAATACCTTCATAGTCGTTGAATTCGTCGAAAACGTCGCAGGCTACCAAGGTGAACACGCTACTCTTCGGCGGTAACGTGACGTCATCGTCAACAATTCTCAAAGCATTGACGTAACTGCCGTGAGGGTTGCGCGCTAAAGCGTGTGCCGTAGGAAACGTCACTTGCGACTGTTGCAAATCTATCACGGCTCCATTATCACGCAGAAAGTCCAGTCCGAGAATTAGGTCCCTCGAGCAACTCGGCAGTATTACAAAATCTCCGAGATACGTAAATCCGTGAATACTGACTCGCGCTGTGCACCGCCCCACCGGAGTAAGAAGATGGCCTCCTGCCGTACGTATCTGCGACCCAGCCCACTGGGTAGAAACCTTCTTCAGTCTGCAGGCAAGACCCATGCTCATAACAGAAGTGTCTGCTCCAGTGTCAATTAGCGCCATTACTTCTTCGTCGTCTACAGTTACCGCAATGTTTGATGTCACCACTCTTCGCATTCCGTTTGACTGCGTCTGTACATCTTTTTGCTGCTGTCGCTGTCGTCGTAGTGGAGGATCTTCCGTAGAGTCAGCGTCAGCGGCCTCACCTCCGGAGGTCGCTGAACTCAGTTTTCCCGACTTGCAGGACTGGGTGAACGGCGTCTTGGAGCGCCGCGTGAATAGGCTGGGCTCGGTGACCTGTAGCGAGTAGGCGACGACGAGCGAGGCTCTTGTGACCGATGTTCGATACTGCGACGATTCGAGATGAAACTCTCTATTTCCTGTGGTCGCTCGCCAGGTCGTGGACGAGGGGCATTAGGCGAAAATCCACGGAGACCCACACGACGGTATGGACATGTCCGGTAGACGTGTCCGGCTTCCCCGCAGTGGAAGCAAAGGGGCCTGTGGTCGGGTGTACGCCAGATGTCACTCTTTCTCGGTCTTGCTTCAGCGATCAACGGTGAGCTGAGAGGGCGGAAGCCTACCTCCATTTGTTGAGCGTGTCGCTCATTGGGGTAACATACGCTGGTAGAACTGCACGATGGACGACGTCGCACTGCTTCCGCGTATCTCATCTCGACGCAGTGCCTCTGTTGTGGCGCCTCGGATGGTTGGGGAGCGTGAACGGCTTGCCGTAGCTCGGCGCGTACCATCTCCGCAATGGAGAGCTGCTCTGCAGGTGAAGCAGTCACCTGCATCTTTTGTAGCTCTTCCTTAATGAGAGCTCTGATAAGCTCTCGCAACGCGCTGATGTCATTGCCGAGAGTGACAGAAGTGACCTCACTTGGGTTCACACCACGGTTATACTGTCTGGCACGCTGTTGAAGGGCCCTCTCCATGGCAGTGGCTTCCTCATGGAACTCCGCAAGTGTCGCAGGCGGGTTTCGAATCAGGCCGGCAAAAATCTCTTCTTTAACACCACGCATTAGGTGGCGAACTTTCTTGGATTCGGACATGGAGGGCTCCGCACGCTTGAAAAGCCGATCCATGTCCTCTACGTAGGTCGTCACCCTTTCGTTAGGGCCTTGAACCCTTGCCTCTATAGCACGCTCCGCTGTCTCCTTCCTGTCCTCTCGGGAAAATGCCTTGAGGAACTGCCGTTGAAACTCATCCCATGACGTAAGCGCTGCTTCATGGTTCTCAAACCACGTTTTCGCGGAGTCCTCCAGGAAGCAGTACACATAGCGTAGCTTACGCTCTGGGCTCCAATCGTTGATGACGGCGGCCCGGTTGAAATGCTCGAGCCAGTCGTCGGCATCTTCAAAAGCAGCTCCGTGAAAAGTCTTCGGCGTCTTGGGCTGGTTGATAACCAGGTGCGCTGGTGCTGGCGCGGTGACGTTAGGCGGTGTTTGATTCATAGCCCTCTGACGTTCAGGCAGCAAACCGTGCTGTGGCTCGAGTCCCTGGAGACGACGGCTGGAACGTACGTGCACAGGGGTAAGCTCGGCTGAGAAACTCGATGGACTTGCGTCAGGGGTGCTCTCAGGGGACCGTATCATCTACCGTACCCAGCACCTCCACCAGAAAATGTCACAAAGACACAGGCACGCAGGTACAAAATAGGGCGTTTACTTTCGCAACCCAAGGGCCAGAAACGCGAACACCAGAGCACGCGCACACAGATCTACTTCGTAGTCCTCTTCAGATGCTGGCTACTATAGTTGCCAGCCTACCTTGCGTCAATATTCATTACCACTGTCACACGTATGTGAAAGTTATTAAGCGCAAGCAAATAATCATAACCTACACATGCATTTTTCATATTTTCTTTTCCGCCATGACTCAGAAGAAGAGTAAAACAAGAAGCAACTAGAGCGAGCTAGTGAAACTAGACATGCTTGAAAGAAAGAAAATAAAGACAAGGTGTTCCCTTAAACATCGCTGAGCAGGGGCCAGATGTTACATTACCCTGCTCTCGCGGGCAAACAATAGAAGTAATAAATTGAAGTTCACGGCGCTATCTCGCCTGTCATTCAACTTGACGCCCTAGGACAGAAAAATTAAATTACAAACGACACAACAGCCGCACGGTGCAAAGAAACAAACATACAAAACAATAGATACTAAGCAGGAAACAATGAGGAGCTATAAAGGAGAATGGTAACACTTTTTTTTCGGCTTTGGCATGCCTAGAAAAGAGAGATAAGAAAGACCAACAGGCCATAGGCACAAAAACACCGAATACTGCAGAGGTGAAGTCCGGCAGCTTGTCGCATTCCTGACAACCGCCGTTTCATTTCGGCTCGGTCCATTCGATTCAGTCTTTCCTTTAATATGCGCCGCCTTTTTCGTCCCACTCGTGGAGAAACTGTCAAAGAAAGGAATCCACTTCTCGGCGTTTCTTTTGTTCTTTTGTTGTAGCCATCTTCCTATCGCTTTGTTCAAGTGGTGCGCATCTCGGCTCGGCCGTGAGAATAACTTTTACCTTTGCTTGCCACGTGCCCTGTTTTTTTTTGGTGGTGGGGGGGGGGGGGGCACATCGAAACATGTAAAACGGGAACATGCCTCTAGAGAAGAGTATGTTAACTTTTTGCTTTCATGGCTCCCAGAAGAAAGACCGTCATGCCAGAAAAAGGAAGCAAACGGTGATGAGGACGTGAACATTTATTTTTCTTATTTTCTCGCTCGTTTCTTCCTTCCCTTTTTCCTTTCTTTGAAGAAGCTTGCCGCGAGGTTTAGGCATGGACTAAGTATTGATGGGCTGAGTACTTGAGGCAAAAGCGTGCGAGGTTTTTGTTTATAAAAAAGACTATTATATACAACAAAAATGATATTGAAAAAAAACCATGCCTCCATAGCAGAGTAGAATCTGTGAAACTTCCACCACTACTCATTTCGGGATGTAAGGCAGCTTACTTGTTATTCAAACTCATTATTATTTGTGTATTTTCCCTCTTCACGCTTTTCGACCCTTTATAACCGCAGGTTACTATACACTTAAAAAAAAGGTTCCGGTACTTACTCACTCTTGAGGTAGTGAAGTGGTGCCACAACATTCACTACCATAGCAGTAACTGCAGTAGTAGATTACAGACATTTACCAAGTTAATGTCTGTGGTCTACTGTCTGCAGTTACTAATGTGGTGAATGTTGTCTGTGGTCTACTTTCTGCACTTTCTACTTAGGTAGTGAATGCTGTAACATCACTTTACCACCTCAAAAGTGAGTAAGTAGCACTATATCGTAGCGCTGGTGACGTCAGTAATTCTTTCTAGTGCGTAGGTTGATGTAACTTGTGTTATTCCAACTAAAGTAGAACTTGCGTTAGTTGTGCTGTGACTTCACTCCATGCTTTGCTTGTCGTACCTCAGATAACATGAAGCTAACATGCACTTGTAAGCGGCTGACTCTCTGACGTCACCGTTTAGTTCACTGTAAGCTTATAAGACCGCCACGTGCGTTCGTGTCGGGTCATTCCGTTATATTATAAGATGCAATGAACATTAATGCTGGAAAATATGCTCCTGAGTCATTATGATATTACAGTAACAATAGCCGGCTTTACGTAGGTGGCGTTAACAGGTTTGTGGACGCTTGCAGCCAGCCATTGGAAATGGCTACCTGTGTCCGCAGAATTACTGCGGTCAACCCAACAGTAGTGGACCTTTATTAACTGTATATATTAACTTACGAAACAGCAGGTAAATTCCTCTAAACACATTGTAACTATCGTTCACATATTTTTTTTCTGTTGTATAGTGAACGTCATGATGTCCGGGCCATATTGCGTGCCTTCTTGAGTAGCGTTTTTTGCCACACACTCCCTAACTCATGACCTTACCCTTCAGGCAAGAAGGACATTCGTGTTTGGAAAGAGTAAATGGTCAGCTCAGTTTATCACTGCGTCCCTCACAACAGTTAAACGCTCGTATTCATATTGCGGTGTGTTGATGCTGGACTCGCTTGAAAAAGTACACTGAACGCCATCAACGTAAACAGGCAGTCACCCAGAGCGCGCTTTAAAAACTATGGCTGTCAGGGAACCTTCAGTATTATATATCGCCGGGAAGGATTGAAGTCACACGACCATGCGAGCACTGTTATTGCGTTTTCTGAGAAGAGTGACGTCGACAACTCGCGAGTGAAATTCAAAGCCCGAAGCTTCATTCTCGTAGGGGAAGATCCTCTTCGCGCTGCTGTCATGGCTGTCACCTCCAGCGAATGTGTGGGTCACATTGCACGGGCAGCTTTTGGTCTTCGTTCAACGTGGTCCGCGCTTTTCAGAGTTTATTTTCTGTCACTGCAAAAGTACTTTCTTACCATTGTGTGAATCACCCCAGTTTCAAAGGCCGCCTTCGAATACCCTTCTGCTTTCAACACTGTACGCTGTGAATTCTCCGTTGCATCCTTGAGTGCATTCAGGAACAGAGTTTTGAGAAAAGCTATACCCGTTGACGACCTCTCGGAAGTTCACCCACAAATATTGGTGATTTGGCCACATCATCATCATCATCAGCCTGACTTACGTCCACTGCAGGACAAAGGCCTCTCCCATGTTCCGCCAGTTAACCCAGTCTTGTGCTTGCTGCTGCCAAATTATACCCGCAAACTTCTTAATCTCATCTGCCCACCTAACCTTCTGTCTACCCCTAACCCGCTTGCCTTCTCTTGGAATCCGGTTAGTTACCCTTAACAACCAGCGGTTATCTTGTCTACGCGCTACATGCCCGGCCCATGTCCATTTCTTCTTCTTGATTTCCGCTATGATATCCTTAACCCCAGTATGTTCCCTAATCCACTCTGCTCTCTTCTTGTCTCTTAAGGTTACACCTACCATTTTTCTTTCCATTCTCGCTGCGTCGTCCTCAATTTAAGCTGAACCCTCTTTGTAAGTCTCCAAGTTTCAGCTCCGTAGCTAAGTACCGGCAAGATACAGCTGTTATATACCTTCCTCTTGTAGAATAGTGGCAATCTACCTGTCATAATTTGAGAGTGCTTGCCAAATGTGCTCCACCCCATTCCTATTCTTCTAGTTACTTCAATCTCGTGGTTCGGCTCCGCGGTTATTACCTGCCCTAAGTAGACATAGTCTTTTACAACTTGAAGTGCACTATTACCTATCTCGAAGCGCTGCTCTTTTCCGAGGTTGTTGTGCTTTACTTTTGTTTTCTGCAGATTCATTTTAAGACGGACCTTTCTGCTCTCCTTGTCTAACTCCGTAATCATGAGTTGCAATTCGTCCCCTGAGTTACTCAGCAATGCAATGTCATCGGCGAAGCGCAGGTTACTAAGGTACTCTCCATTAACTCTTATCCCGAACGGTTCCCATTCTAGGCTTCTGAAAACCTCCTGTAGGCACGCGGTAAATAGCATTGGGGAGATGCTATTTACTGCGTGCCTACAGGAGGTTTTAAGAACCCTAGGATGGCCACATGCTGCCGCCCAAAGCGTGTGTTAGAAATGCACGTGCCCCCTTTTTCGTAGTTAGTGAAAGAAGACGTGGACGTGTCTGAGTGACGCTCGTGCCGTTTAGCCTATGAGGCGTTTGTAGCCTGTGTGTGGCTTGCGTTTTCACGAGAGTTAAGTAAATCCTTCCCTTTCTCGGGTGCTTCGAAGACGCCACAAGATAACACATGTACAAATTACCTCGTGTGGAAAACCTGTTACTTCATACGGGGATTATTTATTATGGATGCTGTGAACTTTCGCGTGGAGCATAAATAAAAATCGGGCCCCCTAAAGGCCAGTAGCGTTCATGTGTACCCAGCCCATCTACGAGGTTAGACATGTACAGTCTACTGGCTATACGGCCTCCTGTCACATGTACACTGTTGTACCATTTTATTTGCCTCCCTGCTTAGACTACGTGTCCGCAGTATTTGATAAATAAATAAATAAATCACCTGAGCGTTCGGAAGAGAGCGTTTATGTAAACAACTTAAACATAAGAAATAATTTCAAATAAATGAAATATGTCAATATTTTAAAGACACAATCGCATTGCAAATCATGCACGATTTGCGAGTCTTATTCGAGAAAACAAAAGCATCCCTACCTAATTTTATTTTCTTAAAACACACAAGAAATATTTTATTCTCGTAACATAAACTGGGGACAAGTATAAGGCAGGTTTTCTTTTTTTTTCCTCCGCTCGCATAATAAGAGGAAGGAAGCAGCAACTCATCTGCTCTTCTAACCTCGATGGTGTCAAGCACGCAACTTTCCAGGAATGGCGGCGTCTAAGCCTGGGGTCGTTTTGGGGCAAACGTATACAGTGTAAGGCCGCTCTTGCTTCTCCCGAGAAAATGACAACACTTTAATATGCAGTGAAGTCCCGAGCAGTTTCGCGTTTCTACAAGACGCCACATAGCACTCAGAATTTTGAATGCGTTTCACTCCATTTCTCCACGAAGCACTCCTCGCAGTCGATGTGGATGGAGATCCGGGGTATATCTTCACGCAGTCTGCGGGGAATTGGTCATTGACATCGCATTTCTTTGTCTTTGTCTTCGGTGATTCAGGTGCAACTCTGTACGGCAGCTACTATTCTTTCTCTCGCTGCGGCAGTGAATGTTTGTAGCATTCCACCATCATGAGTGTCGACTACCTTTTGCTAGTAGAAAGACAGCTCGGTCGTTCAGCTTTCAGCGAAAACATGCATTTTCGCACAAAAATTCTATTATGCTCGGAGAAGCGCAGCCGTCCCTCATTTTTGAATTATTGCTGCAGTGAAATTTCTTCAATCTCATCCAGTCACTTCCAAGACTTACGTTCCGCCCCGCCGTGGTGGTCTAGTGGCGAAGGTACTCGGCTGCTGACCCGGAGGTCGCGGGATCGAATCCCGGTTGCAGCGGCTGCATTTTCGATGGAGACGAAAATGCTGAGGCCCGTGTGCCCAGATTGGGTGCGTTAAAAAACCGCCCAAGTGATCGAAATTTCCGGAGCTCTGCCCTACAGCGTCTCTCATAATGACATGGTGGTTTTGGGACGTTAAACCCTACATATCTTCCATATTGAGACTTTCGTTCTGTGCCGTTACTTCAACCACGCAACTGACTTACTTTGTTTCGAGTCATACCTAGTGGGGAGTGTTTGGATGTTTCTATCTTTTTAGCAGCCTTATTCGTTTTGTTCGTTTCCTGGTAATATTATTGCGCGAAGGGACACAGAGATTTAATTCTCCTTGTGTGCGCTCGAGTGCAGGCTGGCATTCTTCTTTGCAAAACTGATAACACCGGATACTGCAGCTAAACTGATAACTGGGTGAGTTGGCATGCATTCACACTTTAAGTTTTTTCTTAGCGCGCATAGAAGACAAGGGCAAGAAAGAGACACACCAGCGCGTACAACATGCGCCTAATTAAGAGCTAACTGGGCTTGAAGAACGTTCCCGCAGCTCCGCTGCGACTGTCGTTCTCGACGTTCCCGCTGTACTAAAAGAGCCTCTGCGCAACCTTCCAGCTTTGCAGAATTCCGCGCAAAAGTCGTGCCGGTTCCGCGAAGCCCTTCAGACGGTGCAGCAATGTGCGCGATCACATCTTCGGACGAGGTGGAAGGCGGGAGATGAAGAGATACTGACGGCTATTTGCACAGGGAAACAACAACGACAACAATAGGCTAGAAGCGCCCCCTCCCCTTAAATTCTCGCAGCCCACACTGTGACGGCACGCAGACCTCCCTCTAATCCCAGCATAATTACCGACACGCATTCTTCGTAAATGCCTCGGCTGTCTCGGCACATCTCGGTTTGCGCCCGCGAGCGGGAAACGCAATGGCTGCTCCGTACAGGAAGGGAAAAGCGCGACAATGGACGCGTAGCTTAGGCATGATGCTGAACTCTTAGGGATTACGCTACACCTTCGGTGAACTAAGCCTGAATCAAACCAGAACGTACCGGTGCAAAAAAAGAAAAAAAAAGCGAACAATGGAGGACATAGCGACATAGAAACAAACATGAACTGGCGGCGTTTGCATGCGTAACATTCATGTGTGAGAAATCAGAAATTTCTCATGATGTGCAATGCTTAGTTCTTTAACAGTAAAGTCTTTCTAGTTCAGCGTAACGTCGGGACCCCAAAACTATCGTCATTGTGAATGGGTGCGTGCCACGGAGATTGGGCAGCAGACGAGCGGCGTATAGCGACGGGGGGACAAAAAATGGAGATTGAACATCTTGGCAACCAAATAATTGAGTAATTCATGCAGCGGTAAAAAAAGAAAACGTATCGCCCCCCAACCTCCACCCCCCCCCCCTAAAAAAAATTGCCCACAGCTTCCCTCGGGGGAACACTGAGGAGGATGCGGAGCATATAAGTGGTTAACGGGGTGTTAAAGTGCGACTTACGTGAGTCGATGGCTAAATTGGTTAACGTGGTTGTGAAATGGGGTGTTAAATTGCGACTTACTTGGGTCGATGGCTAAATTGGTTAACGTGGTTGTAGGAGGGGGTGTTAAATGAGTGAACACGTACACACGTATGCGAAAGGGCGGCGCTGGTCGAAGGGACGTCGATCATTGTGTTTGTGGATTCGTTGGAATTCATTTCACCGCGACCTTGGACGTCGACGCGCCGTACAAACCAACCGACGAGCGGCAACTGAGCGAGCGAGCGCCGACCTTGAGTATATATACAGCGCGACGGCGCATGCACTGTCAGCTGTCGAATGTTCGAGAAGGGGGAGAAGCGCAACGGCGCATGCGCGCGCGTCAGCTGCCGATGTTCTCGAAGCGCGACGGCGCATGCGCGCGCGTCAGCTGCCGATGTTCTCGAAGCGTGACGGCGCATGCGCGCTACATTATACAGCTAGCGAATGTTCGTGAAGAGGAGAAGCGCACGCGGTGTGTAGAGGAGGAAGGGTGCACAGATGGTGAAGGAGTGAAGCGCGCGCGGTGTGTAGAGGAGGAAGGATTGCACAGATGGTGGGAGAAGGAGGAGGAAGTTTGCGGACGGCGCCACACTACAAGCCTCGAGTATTAGATGCCCCGCATCTAAAACAAAGACAGTGGCAGGATGAGCGGTGTCTTGGAACCGAAAGACTTATTTCGTATAAACAAAGAGGAAAATAGTCTACACTTGCGACTCGCCAATTGAGCACGAAGAAAGATACAGGAAAAACCACACGTGGCACATGAGCCCGAAAAATAAAAGTGAAATTGAGCATAGCAGCCATGCGCGCAAACATGTAATTTAACCTCAAAACGTGCGCATTCGTAACAAAAATTGAAATGTTTTACTTGACAAACGAGGATCAATGAAGATTAATGTTGAGCATTAGCACGTCTTGCGATTGCTGCCTGTATTTCTCGGTTAACCTCAAGCAGGTTTTTACAACTAAATGATAGCAAACGCCAAAATACAATGAGCTTATTTATTTTGCTTGCGTGGTGGTACGGGAAACGTGGTATTTTGTTGAAACAAGAAAAGAAAATTTCATGACTAGTGTTATGCTTGCCTCATTGAACATTCGAAAAAATGCATGCGAGGTCTCCTTTCGAGAAGCGAATAAATATGAGAGTCGTACTCATAAATATGTGTCCCTCGTAAGTTAGACTTCCCGCCATAGTAACAGTGTTCATTTTATTTCAAATAAAAGTTATAATGACAGCGTTTAGCAAAACTCTGTATGATGGACAGGGGGAGTAAGTTGGTATAAGCTATTTGTGCGAAAGAACTAATTATCACGTGTTTAATAAAAGCGCGAGTCCCACAACGCAGAACTGGCAGTTCAACTGCATTGCGTGCAAGCAGGTACTTCATTCTTACATTTAATGTCCCGATAAAAGTACTTGCCAGGGGTAGACAATGCTTCTTATAAACAAGCTCACATAATGCACAGGAATAAACATACAAAAATTGCGAAACGTCTCGAGCTATACATCACTTGTAGGTCGAGCACAACGCCCCAGTTATCTTGGATACGGTAGCCTTGCAACGAAACAACCTGTCCTCAAAGGCGGACATGAAGAGGTCCACGTCCTAACCAAATGTCAAGCACTTGCTTTGCGGTGCCTGGAAGAACAAATGGGGTACCAGAATCATGTAGAATAATTTCACGCGGGTCACGTGCCGTCCGGCGCCCCTGTCCACGTTCCACTGTGCTCCCACAGAGCTCGCTTCGTAGCTTGTCTGGACGCTGAGCCACAGAAAATCCTACGGCCACTCGGTCATCAATCGACCGTCATTTTGAATGCATTCGCGGTACGACGGCAGCGTCGTGTCAGTCGAGGTTCTCTAGTTTTTTCTGAAACAGAAACTGCCACAAGAAACCTGCGAAATAAACACCCACCGTCGGCATCTATACGAGCGCGTCCGCAGCTTTGCTCAGCGAGATGATGGTGTAGACCATAGTCGGCACTAAAATGACGTCACCCGTTATCACGTGATTCTCGCTGAAATCTCTGACGTAATTGGTCAACATTCCCAAAACGATTGCCCACTGCCGCTGAACTCGCATCGCGTATGCCCGCGTGACCAGTTCGGTCTGAGCGTAGTCCGACGTCATCGACGGAACGCTGAGGTCCGCTCGGAAAGTGGTCGGATGGCAGGATTATTAAAATTTTTTTCGAGCAATTTTCTCAGCTCTTTAAGGTCTTTAATTTCCATGCTGCTGAATGCTTTTGCGTAGCAGAGCACTGACTATGATGATGTACGCGCTTCTGATGGCAGCGACTTGCGTAGGTGACATGGACTCTTCAACCTTATCCAGCAGCAGGAGTAGATGTAGGTTCTAGGCCTGAATCCGGCAAGCCTTCGCTCTGACGTCCCTCATGTTCCCTCTCAGAAGCACACTTGAAGCAAGGTCCACTGATGCAGCCATAAGCGTAGACGCCAGAGACAAACGAAGCCTGTCGGGATTTAGGATGTTCGTAAAAGCGTCTTTCAATGACTTCACGTGAACGCTGAAGATGACAGTGTTGTCGGTGACATTGAATTCGGCCAAAAGCTCTTTCCAGGGGCTCCCAGTAATGGCGGAAATGACGTCAGTAAGAATACTCACGGCGTGTCTTTCGCTGGGACACGACTTCCAGAAATGTCGGCAACTCTCGTATCAGAACTGCCAGGGAGAAGAACTTGTCCACTTCTTCAAGGCCTCTGGTCATTACTTCTAGCAAGGTCGGAGAGTCAATTTTCGGTGGCAGCACGAGCGTCACAAGTGAGATATTCAGGCACATTGTAGAAACGGCCAGTTTACCAACTTGAAAATTAACGACATATGGCAGTCCGAACCGAAGTGATAGGTTAATTATCAACGCGATGAGAGATTGAGGAAACAGATTGGAGCCTCGGGTTGAATTGGTGACCCTGATAATAGCATCTGCCGATGATCTTCCCACAAAGAGGCTGTCTGTTTCAGTTTATAGGATACAAGCGTGGTACTAAGCAGCCACAGCCTTGCCAGCCTAGGTGACCGGAAAGCCGTTAAGTGGTCCGGTTGGACGACTGAGATACTCAGCTTCGTCGTTTCGCTTCGCGATGAATACGTAGCAGGTGTAACCGAAGATGTTGTAGCATGGGTCGACGCTGAAGATGGCGGCGCTGAAGAGCTGTTTAAGCACATCTGGGCAGTAGAAGACCGTCTTGTCCACGTGGCGCACAGAAGGCTTCATGGAGATGAAGCACAACACTATGACGACCGTCACGACGCCGAAAACGACAGCATCACGCCACCAAACAAGAAAGTCAGCGCCCTTGGGACAGAAGATTGGCTTGTTAAAGATGTTTGTTTGTCCCTTTTTATCCTGGCACAACCCACCATGGGGGATCGGCCATGAAACGAACGGTGTCTTGCTACCTAAAAGGAAATGTTCATAATTTTGAAATGTTAAGTTGAAGATGTGTGGCCCTTGATCTTCACGTTCTGCAGCCATTTCCTGTTTCTTCTCTCTCGAATACAAAATGTAGCCAGCTTGATCACGACAATGATGATGATACCTTTCTACATGGCGGTTACCTGCTGAAGCGGATAAGCCTGAAAATAGCAAGCTTCCTGTTCGAATTCAAAGTACTCAAGTTCTTTACCACCCCATTTGGCACATTATTTTATTTCTTTTCTGTAGAAAGAATAAGATGGCAGTGTTGTTTTTCAATGGGCTTTGTCAGGTTACAACTGCCTAAGCACAGCGGAAGTGTAAGGCTTAAAGAAATACAATATGTTGTCGCTTGTTATTGAAACTTTAGATGTGCGCTCTCATAAATCTCAAGTCTCTTACTTCTTATTGGTTGTGCTGCGCTGCTGAATCTCAGTACGAACCACAGAACTATCGAAGCCGACGAGATCGATCATATCATACGATATTTTCTGTGGCTTTTCTTTTGAGATGTCCGCAGCTCATATTTTCTGCTCGCGCAAATCAGATCTCATATCAGAGATTAGGTCACACTTGTACCTAATGATACAGCCATGCTTATTATGGCTCAAAAAAGGGAAAAATCCGTAATTCGTGTCTCATTAGGAGCAAAAGGAGACGTAATAGTGTCAAAAAATGATAATACAAAATCGCTTTTCAATTTTATCTCTGCTGTTGTGGTGGTTTGCAAAGAAACCATCAAAGGAAAATAGAGATGTACAATCAACTGTGATGAACTTGAACGTTCAGACTGAGAATTGACTTAGAAGAAGAAGATGATGATGATGACCGGTTTGCATGAGCTTGTGGTGCGAGGACTAACAGATATATATTTTGTTTACTCACTTGCTAGCATAGCCACGATGACATTATTTGCCTGATAGAGAGTGGTCAATCAGGGTTCCCTAAATATATGCGCCTTACTGTAGAAAAAAGTCAGCTTCTGAAAAAATTTATCACAGAACATCGATAGTAGATTGCATAAACGCCAGCAGAGAATCAGCGTTGCTCCAATTTAATAGGCCAAGGGTGACTTATGGGGAGTGCTGCAAGCACCCTGTTTCAGATGTTATGAATGCAAGGAACACAGACTAATAAACCAATAAGGACGAAAACAAGCACTTTATGAAAAAGAATTAAAGAGGATAATTTATTTGACATTAGTCGGCTGCTAACCAAAAAGTCCTTATTCGCTCGCAATAGTTCTACAAACCTAACTTTCTGTGTAATTATGATCGTATCTTAACCAGTAATGCCTGCGCAACATCACGAAGCATACTTAAGGTAAAAAAAAACTAAACTTGATAAAACTTATCTCCTTCAAACGTAGCTAAAACACATTATAGATAAATAAAATGGTTATGAACACCTCTGACATTATCGCTTCGAAATTATTCTTTGACATCTTCCCGGCAGTGATGAATGTTTGTTATCCACACAAAGTGACCCTTTCGCTGCGAAAGCAAGTATGATTTACCAAATGAATCTTTTGGTTACTTAGTTATGCCCCTCTGTTTCCGCATAATTATGTTCGTATCCTAGAAGTGTATACGTTCCTACCAGTGCTTACCATATCGTGTTACTTTGTCCTCTGGTTATTGAGATGAGATGGGTAGTTAGTTAACTAGGTTCCGAGTTAAGTGTGCCTTGAAACAAAGTACTCGTGAAACACGTGCGCATAGGAATAAGGATCTACTAATCTAACCAGATAATGTGACTCGATGAAACTGTCCTTCTCGTCCTATCTCTATTTCTCCCTTCCCTTTAGCCTAGAGATGCTCAGACCTCCTCTTATTTAGGTTGCAGAAATTGCGTCTTTTTGTTTTCTCAACCTCTCCTCCTCCTCCTCAGACGCTGAACTTGTTCATTTTCATTCTCTGCTAGTTTTTATTATTATGTCCCTTTACCCTTTTTTAACTATCGTATAAAAATTTGCAGATCCCTCGTACAATGGGAATGATATGCGAAGCACGAATGAGGAAGGTTGACATCTCACTTTAAAATCAGCACAAAACGTTACTGGGTGGAGGTAAAGTATGCCGTACATGATTTACATGTCATGATTATATGTTTGGATGTGGAGCTAGCGAAACGGCCGTGAGCCCATCATGAGCATAGCATGTAGTTATGTCGTTACATGACACTCATCTCATGATTATCATGTTTGCACCAGTCACATTCCTTCGCCATCCATTCACGTCCCGTAGACCAAACTCGGTATACGCGAAGCTAGCGAAACGACCGCGAGCGCATCATAAGTGTGGCGTGTAGGTTGTCACGTGACACACATGTCATGATTTTTTTGTTAGGTTCTGTCGCTTGTGTTCTCCATGCAGTCATGTCATATCATACCAGTTTTGCAACATGTCACGTGAACGAAACAACCGCAAGAGCACCAAGACCATGAAATGTAAATCATGACATTCATGACATGCAGGTCATGATTTCATGTCATGACTAGTCAGGTATGCTCGTCACACATTTATGTTATGGCAAACCAATTTTAGTATTGATACCATTATCGAAACAGCCAGGACAGCTAAAAGTCGTAGGCAGCAGACAGACAGACAGACAGACATACATACAGACATACATACATACATACATACATACATACATACATACATACATACATACATACATACATACATACATACAGACAGACAGACAGACATACAGACATACATACATACATACATACATACATAGATACATACATACATACATACATACATACATACATACATACATACATACATACATACATACATACAGACAGACAGACAGACAGACAGACAGACAGACAGACAGACAGACAGACAGACAGACAGACAGACAGACAGATAGATAGATAGATAGATAGATAGATAGATAGATAGATAGATAGATAGATAGATAGATAGATAGATAGATAGATAGATAGATAGATAGATAGATAGATAGATAGATAGACAGACAGACAGACAGACAGACAGACAGATAGATAGATAGATAGATAGATAGATAGATAGATAGATAGATAGATAGATAGATAGATAGATAGATAGATAGATAGATAGATAGATAGATAGATAGATAGATAGATAGATAGATAGATAGATAGATAGATAGATAGATAGATAGATAGATAGATAGATAGATAGATAGATAGATAGATAGATAGATAGATAGATAGATAGATAGATAGATAGATAGATAGATAGATAGATAGATAGATAGATAAACACAGAACGTAGGAATGTGGGGAACAGATTGCTTGATCGTCAGTACACAGATTCCTCGAAGAGAGCTTACCCAAGACGTGGAAAAAAAAGCGGCTGCAGCGCAGTGAGATACATACGAGATGACAAACGCTGGAAGGCTTTACAAGGTGAAGAAGCAATAGAAACATTCATTTAAAGTCAGCGTCTCATTATTTGTCTTCGTGTTGTCATTACCCCTACTCTACCCCCCAGTGCATAAGAAAAGAAAATAATCCCGCATTACTTTTCTGATAAGCCTACAATTCTCTTTTTTTTTGTTGCCTTTCGAGTGTCCTCATGGGCGTGGTCCCACTATTATCACTTTTACTTTGATTTTAATTCATCTTTTATGTCGACGAACACTGAAACGTGACTGGAAAGTGTGACGATGTCTCGTCGAGACATTATATCGCTTCAGACTTCCACGATTCTATTGTGCAGCACTTCTATCACCGGAAAGTTTAAATATTTTAGTGGAGTGAATCGTTTGTCATATGGTGTCGTCACCTATTTATTATTATTACATTTCTTTTGCTTTTTTGTTAAGGTGCGAGAACCGTTTGTCTTCCTGTTCAATGACACTGATAGTTTTTTCTGCTTCATCGACCATTTTTGAATTTCAATTTCCAGTCGACTTTCTTTTGATGGCAAGGGACGAATTCTACGATGTCATCGTTTAAAAAAAAAGCTTGCTAAAATATTTCTGAGAAGGACGACTGCCTTTTATCGTATTTTTATGTATGTCTGGAAGTGCGTGACATATACCACGAACTCATTTACAAGTCTTTTCGGGCACGCTATATTCCGCGCTTTTTTAGACGCGCAGCAGCTCTTTGTCTAGCCTGTGTAATGCTGCTCCTCTGTCCGCACCATGCTCCCCTGGCCGCAGGTGTTGGGGAGCATGGTGCGGAAGTAGGTAACGCCTTCCCTTGCAGTGCGTGCGCGTTGACGTCACTGTCTCCCTAGCCTGTCACCGCGTATCCTCTCTCTCGCTTCACCCTCACCACCGCTCGAGACGTTAGAGCGCACGTTGAGCGAACAGTCTTTCTGTAATGAAACTTACAGAGAATTCCAACCCGCATCCCGTGTCTTTGCGTTTCAAACAAACGTTCACTCGAGTTAACGCTACATGCAGGGCGCGGGTTCGAATCCCGGCTGCGGCGGCTGCATTTCCGATGGAGGCGGAAATGTTGTAGGCCCGTGTGCTCAGATTTGGGTGCACGTCAAAGAACCCCAGGTGGTCTAAATTTCCGGAGCCCTCCACTACGGCGTCTCTCATAATCATAGAGTGGTATTGGGACGTTAAACCCACATATCAATCAATCGAGTTAACGCTACACTAAGTCTCGCTTCAAACCGTTCTTCCAGCACCTGCGTCGACGCCCGTTTCAATCGCGTCAACGCCGTACGCAACGCTGCTGCTTCGCATTTCATCGGGGGTTCCCTTAGGGGAGGTAGTCCATAATTTTCCCTTTTCTTGACAGACATGTTTAGTACTTTGTTTTGATGAATCCTGGTTACACCCGCAAAGTCCGTAAGCAATAATCGGCGTAACCTACGCCACAATGCATTAGAAGTGCCGCGATTGTTCAATATCACTCTGTCAAAATTACGCGGGGGACGCAAATAGTCAAATTTATTTGAGAGCTCGCGTGAGCGCCAGCGATAAGGCTCGAGTGTTTGATGCCACATGCATAAATGCCGTCACAGATCAGATTATCGACGGCGACGGTCGATGCTCTGTTAGACGCTATCAGTGTGCGCGTATCGCTTGTATATCGTTTGACTTCTCGTTCACTGGGCACTGGTTCGCCCAAATAATAAGTTTCGTCTTGAACCCGCCGACCACTACCTTCGTCAATGTCACGACCCCATGACAATTTGTCAGGCTTTTTTTTTTCGAAAATTATTTTATGACATTGTGCCATGTATCCGTGTAATAGAAAAACGATGGACGATCCTGGAGAAAGTGCACTGAATGCACGATAATACTGGAGAGCGCTGCCGTGACAAACTAGGTTACGATCATCTCGAAGTTTCAGATGCGTAATAACTATTTCAGACATGGTTTCGAAACAATGTTACTTGCGCAGCGAATTAAAAAAGTAATATTTCAATGAGCGCTGTTTAATTATGAACAGCAGATCTACCTTGATTCCCACCATATGCTTATGTGCTGATTCCAAGCGTTGACTGACTTGAGAAACAATGTCACGTTCTATTCTTTCGTATGAAATAGCGACATAGTTCGCGCGTTATTAGATGCCTGTATATGTTTGAAACATATGGCTTTGACTTTCTCTGAACGTTGCTAAAGATCTATTAAAATATCTGCAGTGCTATTGTTCGATAAATGCAGTGTATATCGAAACCGCATCTGAAAAATAATATCTTCGGTGTTATTCACTCGCCTCATTACATTCATAATCCATAAAGAAAATGTACACTAGTACGGAACTGTTTTATTGTTGTTTGCCATTGACTGCATGCATTATCAAACGTTCTTACTGTATGAAGCTCTCAGAATTTAGTGATAGAATCCCCAGCGGTTACGTCAAAACTTATGCTCATCAGTACATGACGACTTCGCTTTCTTTGCAGTCTAGTAAACTGAAACTAAGTTTCGCAGTTACTTCAAAAAGTAAAAAAAAACTGGATCTACATGCGTCTTCTTCCAGTAAAGCTTAACATGTAGCCGACGCAGGAAGGCGCTCGTAAATTTTGTTGCAGTCATAATAGTGCACGCCACGTCCGAAACACGACGCGAGGTTCGGGAGAGTGATTAAGCTAAACGAGGCTTAGTGGTCTTTTAAAGAGTTTCGAAGCGTAAGTATCGGGGAATAAAGGCAATGAGGCGAGGGGCGGGCAGAACAAGCCTTGAGTGATAAATCACACTGCGGCTGTCGCAACCGCTCTCACGGGTGACCGTTCGTGCGCCCCGCTGAAACGAGCGGCAAAATGGGTGAGTCTGCAATTTTCCGTTTTATGGGTGAAGCCGAAGAGGGGTTTGAGACCGCTGGAATCAAGGAAGCGTGGACAAGAAAAAAAAACACTTCACTTACGAAAGCCAATAGAGTTTTGCTGAACTAAGTTCTAGAACACTACTCTACTCTGAAGAATCGAAGAAGTGAAGAAAAGGAGTGTTATAGGAAACGAATAATCTGAAAGAGATCAAGGGAGAAGAGTGATGATTGTGATATTGTTTAATCTAGGTGTTTACCTACAAGTGTGCCTTTACTCGGCTACCAGTTTGAAAGTCCACGACATTTCCTCTTCCAAGGCCTAACTCCACAAGCCTGCACCAATGAGAGCTTACTTCGGAATGACGTCATGAGCCGGACGACTAGTAACCCGGCCTTCAAAGAACATTGCCGAGTGCGCTGCGCGGGACTGTTTCCTTAGTCGAGGAGGCGATCGGCTGCATTACTTCTTGGGTCTGGGCGAGGCCTGTCTAGACTTGCTATATTGTATCCACCTGTAATCGAATATGTATTTGGCTAGGTACGAAGTATTCGCTGTCGTGCAGTTAGACGAAAACTTGGGCTTTTCAAATAGCTTATGCATCTTTGTTAAGTATTCCTATGCCAGTGTAAAACAACAAAACGGCGTGCTCTCCACTCATTAATTTAATCTGATTTAACATGAGTGTAATGCTATTACAAGTAGTGATGAAGAAGGGTAAATGCCAGAATAATACCACTGTCTATAAGATCTTAAACTTGAGAAAAAAACGACTAAGTCGGCTTTAATTATGTAATGACTGAAGATCAGATAGGCGCAGACTTCTTGCAGCCCGAGTACGTTTTGCTTTGAGTGATCACGACTCCAATTGATTTTACGATACAAGCTAACGTTTTTACCTGGAACAGTTGCTTCTATTGAGAGAGCTGGAGAAGACGTAAAGGTGGTTTCTTTGTTTAACAACAATAATCTTCATCACTCTTGTTTCCCTTCCGTTTGTTGACACATCGGCGCTCGCCCCTTTTTCATCGTGAATATACCATATGATGCCCATAGCGGTAGGAAATTAGGCGAGTTTCAATGCATTCGCGGTGGCCTGCGCCGAATAAAAAAAAAAAGATGGGAGAGAGAAGCATGGAAAGCTTCACCTGACGCACGTGTGGTTTGCTACCCCACACTAGGAGAAGGAATAAAGGGACGAAAAGATAGACACGAGGGAAGCAGGTCAGAATCACACACACATCTTGAGGAGCACATGAAGTGTACAGGTGGTGGCACAAACTTGTTGCCTTTGAATGCACTACTAACGCTTTCGTCACTTTCTGCGCCTTCGTTGCACATGTCCATCGTCCTAGAATTTCGGCTGTAGGAAATGGCCTTTAGTTCAGTTGGGCCAGAACCATCCGGAGTGGATGCCTCTGGGTGTCACAGTGAGCGCAGCTGCACAATAAGTGTGCAGGAGACGAAACATAGGCGCCGCGCCGCGTCTCCAGTGCACAGCGAAGCGTTGTGTCGTAGCCTCCGTGTATGTACGAAGAGAATGTGTCGCCTCGTCTCTTCTTGTCTCTCATTTCGTTTTCACTGGCTGCCGTAACCTATTAGCACACGCGCCGTTCATGACCTGAAGGTGTAGCTGATGCGTAGTGTGACAGGAAGGAAAGGCACACGAGACGAAGGTTATTAGGGCAAAAGCCTTAGATGCGCCATAAAACACGAAATTTGACCGTCGCCGTCTCACGTGCCATACGGCGTCACAATGTCACATATCACCAATTGTGGGACGTAAATATGATGTCATCGGGACATGATTGAACTAACGACACATAATGACGTCATCACATCACATTATAGTTCGGTCAATGTTGGTTTGATCACGGAAGCAATGCGAAATCATGTGAGGTGACTGCGATCTTGGAAACAGTGCAAAACCACTTCAGGTGCGGGAACCTTTTGAAGGGGCCGGGTCAGTACATTGGCTGAGAGGAGAAAGATCTGTTTCACTTCCGAGTCGTCTTAAGTGAGTGTTCAAGAAATCCTGTGATTTTCGTTGTGGAAGGAAACCAAACCATGAAAGATCGAACTATTTTTCAGAGTGCATGGACTAAACAGACACCCAAGACTCTCAGTATACCCCATTTATCGCTTGACACATTGATTCTGTTGCGTCAAGCTTGAATAATGATATTAGACTTGATCGTGCCAGACTATCGTGAGTTTATATAAAGAATCATTGGCGAAGTTTCAGCTATACCTTGTGCATCTCGGCCCGTGAAAGAAAACTGTTGAAAAAAAAAACAGGAATAAACCGTAAAGATCAAGGAACCGAAAAGTATAACTCATTCTGGCAAACTTCAATCATGCTCACAATAACGAACTTTGAGCTTCTAAGGCCACGGCCCCTTTGTCTTCCTCGGTTAGCCTGTGCTCTGACAGTATGCCTTCCCGGGTGAGGAGTTTGCCTGGGGAAAGAATTTCGCAATGACAGCCTGTCTATATCTGCTCCGGGGCTCCCACAGAGAGCCAGACGCGTCCCCAGCGGGATCTGTCTGACCACAGAAAATCCTTGGGGCTCCCGGCGGATAATGGACAAGCCCCTCCCAGGCGTGACTACGCGTCCAAACTTCTCCGAACGCAAAGCAGCGCATTCGATGATTTCGCACGACTTCTGTGTAGGTGGGCGTTATGTTTATCGACGCGCTCGTAACGATGACCAGGCAATAGGCGATGATGAAGTGGTCCCCAATGCTTTTGGAAGTAGATATGAGCCCGCAAGATTATTGACTGGCATAATACAAAGCAGAGAAAACAAGGTGAAATGCAGATAAGGACCATTAACTGACTCACCCGAAAGTCCCCTTTTCTACGAGACGATGACACAGGCATGAAACTTATAATACAGCCAAGAAACTTCTGTGGCTTGATGTCTTGAGAACGCACATGATATGTCCGCTTTATGAAAGGAATAAATGTACTACTTACAGAAACTACAGTGTGATCTCGCATGTTTGAGGAAAATCAGATAGCTGTTAGGGGAGGCTGGAGTTAAAGTGGGACACGGGGCAAAACGCGACATTTTGACTCTGCCAACCTTAGCAGCCAATAAAAAAATATTTTCTTTGTTTCCCTATTCTAGCGATAAGTGCCATTCTTTCTCCACTTTCTCATGTGTAAAAGTTGATGTGTAACAGTGTGGACGCTCATGAGCAAGAGTGTTCGCGCGGGAAAAATTACGCGGCTGGCGTCAGTGTGCTCGTGACCCGTCAAAGAGAGGCAAAATTCTGTTCGGCCAAATTTTCGGATCCATGCATGAAGCTACTCCTGCGTCAAAACAGCAACGTAAATATCTATTTTGTTACTTTAAACTACATGCTACAAAATACAAAAAGTTTAGTTCGTTTGGTGCCCGTGCGGACAAATCAAAGTTTTATTTTTATTTCTGACATTTGAGAGGGGCAAAACGCAACAAAAGAACATCCAATTGCCTTAAAAGGTTATTTATTAAGTGAGACATTATTTTACACTCATTATATATCATATTTATTTGTTTGGGAGGGTTCAGACATACAAGAAAATATCATATATATATAGATCTTCCTGGGAAAAAATGACATAAAAAAGAACTGATTGCCGTTCAGGACATGACTCC
The DNA here is from genome assembly GCA_013436015.1 of Rhipicephalus annulatus. Lineage (NCBI taxonomy): Eukaryota > Metazoa > Arthropoda > Arachnida > Ixodida > Ixodidae > Rhipicephalus > Rhipicephalus annulatus. The sequence goes on along the minus strand of WOVY01003571.1, from coordinate 187,084 downwards.
ATTTCTCCATTCGCACTGTATAGACGCTTTTGTGTGTGCGTGTGCGTGCGTGTGCGCGTGTTACGAAGGATGATCTCAAGAGAAGCATAAAACATGGCGCAATATACAAGTCATGTCATTCTTGAACACGCCTTGGGATTGAAGCCTAACGCTGTTTCTTCAATACCCTAATTGTAAAAAAAAGAAGTGATAGAAAATCTAAATCTAGAACACTTTTAAATCTTCACAAAGCCTGGCCCACGAAATTAAAAGACATGAAACACCTGAGCAGCTCCACGTCAAAACGGCGAAAAGAGGTGAAGAAGATACGTTAAACCATATGTAGCCTCCAATTGTTGAATAAGCCAATGAGGTGCAAGCGTTCAACAGAAGACAACATCAGCTCGAAGAAAAACTGAGTGTGTTAGATCTGCAATGAATTTCGGAGGAACACAGCACCGGGTTCTGTCTATATTCAATGCGTGGAGTCTAAGGACTGGGCCTCTTAAGACTGCGTAAAGGCCCACAGAGTGAATTTAAAGTCTTTCTACTGCAAAAGGGATGGAACAATTTTTTTTCACTGTCCTTTTGCGCCACGCAGCGTTCCGTTTACCCCGCAGGATAGGGGGGGGGGGAAATGAGACATATGGAACATATATTATTTTTGAAATAATATTCTGAACAGTGTCAACAGGACAATATTTTATGTAGCACATACCTTTTACCCAAAGGGAAGAGTCTGCATTAACGTTTAATTGTAAGTATTGACCTAAATTAACACTTTTTAAAATTTTCGTCGCATTTTATTCCACACTATTTTGATTCGGCATTATAAAGAAAATTATTTCTATTCAGCACAGACTTGCGACATTTAAGGAATGACGTATAGTTGGTGGAAGACTGGTTCGTTTGCTGCGTTTTTGCACACCTCGACGTTCTCTAGAAGTGTGATCACAAATGTCAATAGAACAAAGAAATACACAAAAAGCTCATAATATTTTTGCTACTACTTAAATACGTAATCAAAAGATGCAGTAAGGGCTTTAAAGAAAAATATAAAAAACTAAATAGAAGGTACAAGCAAGCCTACTTTAGTGAATACTTAAAATTGGCATTATATAAAGTCGATACAAATGAAACCCCTGCCGGTAGTTCGCACGTATCAATATTATAACGCTGGTAGCTATGAATACAGTGAGGTGCTTGACTTTCCTGCCTGGTTTTAAATACTTCGACAAGCTCACTCTTCATGCCAACATGACATCGTGACACTCAATGCGCATGCGTGGGCAGGCAAGCCGCGTGGCACCAGTGAATATGCGAGTCATCTGCAGATTACATGGAGCCATCAAAGTTGCGAAGTTATCTTCCTTCGTGCACGTAGCATGCTGGCTCATCGATTCCGTCGAAGCTGACACCGTTGACAGGAGCTCCTCTTGGGCTCTTAGAACATGCGCTCCCAGTGCGTTCAGCGCGAGCAGCGAGCTTTCTCATGCGCCCCTCATGTCGATGCTTATAAATTGCATCTGAAGCCCATGATACCACTGCGACAGCTGGTAGCTAGTAATCAGCCGTAGTAAAACTTTATCATATTCAATTTGAACCTAACAAAGGAGGTCATGGAAGTAAAGCGTTAAGCAAACGCCACATACGAAGCACACACAGAGACAGCGGCATTCATAATTTACGATTTCTGATAGTTTGTTAGTTTTGCCAACAACACCTCCTCGCAAGCCGGATAAATCGTAATGCTAAGCTGTCGTTTAATCAGCGATTATTCAAACAAATCACGAATGTTAGTCCAGGTGGCTCGCAAATATATGGAACACGTTACCACACGGACAATCGCCATTACTTTTTGCCACTGAACAAGTGCTGCAAGCACATGGTTACCTCACTGCGCAAACGCTTGCCGCAGTTGAACGAAGAAACGAAATCCGGGAAGGAACTTATCAAGGCGTTCGCCCTCTCGACGAACTTCGGCGAGTCGTCCGAGAGAAGGCTGCCGCAGAAGTGGTGCTGCACGTACATCGCGTAGAAGAGCTGACTGAAAGTCAGGTTTCCCGAACCGTCGACGCGCGCATTCCAGTCTTCCTCGCGAGTGGCCTCGACGACGGTCTCGAGACTGAGCCAGTGTGAGACCGAGAGAGCCGCGTGGGTCGAGGATATCGCCTTGACCTTGTCCTTGATGCAGGCGACGTAGATGCGCAGCAACGTCCTTGACCCCAGACTCCAGTTTCCCGTCAGAACAGCTTGCCAAATTACGTTCGCCATTCGCACGCCGACGGTGGGCATCAGGAGCAACTCCTCCGTAGTGTTAAACGTCATCAGGGACGCGTATATGCGGGTAGGGATCGTGATGGTGTCAGCCGTGGCGAAGATGGTGGCGTTCTCTAGTTCGCCCATAAAGTCTCGAGCCACGCCCACGATCTCTGCCTGATGTCGCCTCGCTCCGAATATGTAGCCCCGGCCCGTCACGTAAGCGCGCGCAAAGTCTTGCGTCAGCGTGGGAATGGGGAGCTCGGCAGGCGCTACGTCTGTAGGAAACAGCAGGCGCATCCTGACTAGCTTTCTCGTCAAATCGTCTCGGTCACTCTTCACCATCGTGAAGCTCACTATGCGCAGCACTCGTCTCAACACGTGCCAGTAAACGCTTTCTATCGCCTTGTTCAGAGCTTGCGGAGGAAAATGGCCGACAGCTTTCAATGCCCATAGCGGCCGCAGTTCCTTCACAGCGGATTCGCAGAACACCTTCACCTCTTGCTCGTCCTTTATCATTGTGATTCTCGACGCGAGGTGAACTGAGGCTCCCAGAAGGGCGAGAGTAACGATATTCGGTTCAGCGTCATGCCGGATCCACTCGTTAATGTGTTTTTGCAACACGTGGAGTGGCACGCCCACGATATTGGAGATCTTGTCCGAGCGAAAAAACCGATCAGTGATGTTCTTCCACTGAGTCGGAGTAATGCTCGGTACAGCGTGTTGCAAGTCGTCTAGCGTGCTTGTTTCTGTCTTATTCGCGTTCGCTCGCGCCAGGGTATTGAAGAAGACGTCTGCATCCGACAGCTTCACGCCCGTTCCAAGAGCCTCGTTGATGACAGAAAGTGAGTCCATTTTAACTGTCCGTAGTCCATCTGGAGTCTGCGAAACATTTCCCAGAGACGGAAACGTGACGCTCAAGATGGCATAAATGTCGGAATTACCTGTCTCGACACGTATGTCCAACAACGAGGGCAAATCGTACTTCATAGACAGCTCAAAGACTAATCGAAGCAAGCTATCGGCCGGCATAAAGGCTTCGGCTGCAGCGACCTCAAGAACTGCTCTAGCAGCCAGGTAACCACAGGGTTCTTTGGCATAAGGGTGCTGAAGACACGCCTTGTAGTAGGCTTCGATGCACTTTCCTGCAGCTGTAATGGGGTTCGTGTAAGTCGGATCTCCAGGCAGCAGTGCCGTCGAAGACTGGTCTATGTCGCCTCTACGAATCGCTGGCCGCGATGGACCGGTGCAGGCGTAGTCGAGAACGTTCTCACACGGATCGCGGTGGAAGTTCACCTCACCGTAGACCCTCTCCAAAACGTGCGGGCAGCAGAAGGTCAACTTGCTCTTCTCGGTGCGCCGGGGAATGGGCCGCATTCTACCGAACAATAAGACAAGCATGACTATGATGAGCATCGTGCCTGCCAAGCTGATGGCTCCGTAGAGGAGCACCCAAGGTGCTCGACGGCGACTGTGGAAGAAACTACTTCCGAACACCTGCACGCTGCTACTCATGGTGCCCTCGCGTTCCATAGACGAAGACATAGGGAAGTGCATAGGAGCAATGAAGGACGCAGCGAGGGTCGATTGCTTGCTTGCTCGTTAGATGGTGCTTACCCACTACAGTAGATGGAAAATGACTTCGAATTTTCAAAAATTGAAAGGGAATAGCTCTTTGGAAACCACGCAACATACTCAAATTCGAAAATCTTTGAAATAATAAAACATGTCGGCACAAAAAATCTGCGGACTGCATTACAAAAACGTTCAAGAGAGCAAAAATGAGGGCATAAAAGGTTCCTTGCATGTATCTAACAGTCAAGCAACAAAGCCAGCAGATGCCCCCAACAAATAAATGCGCAATGGTGACCTGAGAGAAAAATCGGGATTTGTACACATGGTTAGCAGATTAGCAGATTCCACCAGTGCGCGCAATGCAAGCATGATTACTGCTTGCGCAACTAGGGGGAACTAAGCGATGAGGCATGCCTGATGTGGAGGAACAGACAGACACGCGCGCAGAATAAATGGCGTGGAAGTGCCATGAGCCTAGACGCAACAGTACAATTTAGCAGCGAGGGCGCAGCAATGCAGTTTTGCGTCGTTCGGCCATGCACTCGAGATCCCGCAAACTTTTGCTGTTGACAGTACATACAACGGTGTGCGTGGCTTAACATGAATTGTAAACGTAAGCTGATAATGTGCTAACTTCTCATTGGTTCCTATATTTGCGCAGTATTGACCTTTGTGGCATAGAGCTTTTTGGCATAAACGCAGCTCTGACATATTCGGATTGCGAAAAAGCTTCTTCGCTCGTCATACATAACGAACGAATAAGCTACTTCACAGGCCTTAACAGCGCATCAATGCGTTCGAACAAAAAAGCGATATTAATAAATAAATAGTTATGATCAGTCTGAGTCAGCCAGGAGCCTTTCCTTCTTGTGCAATATCGCTAAAACCGCCAAAATTGTTTTGAGTTACTTTATTGCTTTATTTAGAAACAAACATCTTTATTCAGGCCTATGTGCTAAAATGGGGTCAGCGAAATGTATAACTGCTGAGTGGTTAATGTCTTGCAAAGCGGAGTTGACTGGTTTGATTCAATAAAGCAGCGTTAACATGCAGACAGCCGGTACTTGCGAGAAAGGAAAATATAGAAGCTAGCGTCTCTTGCTCAGTTGTGGCCGTGGTTGTTTCTTATGCGGCGTTTCTGTTATCCTCGAGGTTAATGCAAAAGAGAAAAAGGCACTTACATTTGCGCCGAACCGTTGAAAAGTCGGTAGGAGTGCTACAACATACCACCTGGCCATAAGCAGATTCAAAACTAGAGGGACGCAATGCACACGCTGACATTCCGTGCTTCACGGTTGCAACAGATGTGAACACTCATGTGGTACAGTCGCGTGCGATGCGAAGGTTATCAAGCGAGCGTAGACCCGCCTAACGTCCCAGTAGGCTATAGCGGCACGTTTCGGAACAGTGCAAAACAAGATTACGCAACATTTTCTCCCTCGTTAGCTGTTCCATGCTGCAACAATCACCCCTATACTACGAACTATACACCATTTCTCTCTATCTTGAGCCTCCAATTCATTGCGATCAGGTGCATTCTTCGTGGTCTCTGGTGTCCGCGGGTGATTACAAAATTGCCCGGACAGATGAGCTATAGCTGGGGCTTGGTACTGCTTCGTTTAATCAGCTTCTTGAGGTGGCAGTGATCGCACCTGAAAAAGCAGCAAAAATAGTGAGTGAGGCTTGCGTGATGCAACGTTTTCCTCGAAAGAGTATTCTGGGACGTGGTACTGTTCTTGGTCGACGCTCGCGCGATTACCTTCAAACAGCGCTCGACTGTACTACATTTGACGTTCTGGCGATGCACGTCATTTTCGGCGAGTCTAACCACTTTTTCTACAGCAGCAGCCACGTATGCGTAGAGCACGCGAACCAACGGCCTCATTCTGGTAAGCTGCACCTCACGGTATAGTTGGGGGGTCTGATGTGGATTGTCCGTGAGCATGCGCGGCCTAATGCACATAGACCTGCTACGCATAAGTGGCAAAATAGAAGAGTGTCCTTGTTTAACCGAATTTGAATGAGGGCACTCAGGGCACCTCCATGCAAAATAATGACGCGTTGGCGCTGATAACAAGCGTCCGGCTGTTTCAGAACAAAGGATACGTGCTTTCTGGTTGTACCAATAGACGCGGTCACGTGTAAAGAGGTAACTTCCGGTAATGCGCACACCAAGCAAAACAAAGGCGCTTGCCGACGTCATTCAAAGTATCAAGCAGTCTGCGCAGGTCCGCATGCATGTCTATTAGGCCGCACGTGCACCTGAAAAACCTAAGGGCTCGCAAGTGCAGGCAGTTGGAGCAAAGTGCCACCCCGCGGGGTGAAGTCGGCCGCTCGCGCGCTGTACACAGACGTGTAGGCGGTGGTACTACGTACGGCTGTCTCTTTCAGATCACCACACTCCACCTCAAAGCGCTCTAAGACGCTCTCGCTTTGGCGTGGGACCATTGATTATGTGATTATCGCACCTCGCATGTTTGCAACAAAACACGCATTGACGGGTGTCCTCTCCCGGCCGCTCTGGTGAGCAGCTGCACGTGCTTCTCAGAAACGCGTTCCCTGGCCCGAATGAAGAGCAACTTATACGCACTGTTAAACCGGCTGCCTATAGGCCGGTCAACCTGCCTGCCGTTCTTTTCCTCCTATTTTCCTTCCGTATACGCACTGTTGTAACCTGTGATCGAACGCGGCGGTGCCCAGTCGAATGTGTCATTACAGTAAACACGGTAACGCATACCACACGGTACTCTCAGTGACACTTATCTATCTAAAGGTTCTGCTCATGCGCAGTTATCTTGCGGTGTGATTATTTCATGGCATTGTGCCATTGGTGATTTCCTTCGGTGAGAGTGCGCTGAACTATTAGGTCGACGTTGATTGTTGAAATAGTGGTTGAAAAACCTCGTAGTGCTACTTTTGTGCTAAGGAAGTGCTTATTTTGAAATAAACGGGCGCTTCAGTGGTCCGCATCAGGCCAGCGCACTTCGAAAATCCGCCTCCAGCGGAACTAACGTCTGACGTCACTGTTGCCACGCACAACGTTGCCAGGCTTTACTGCGCAGACGCCGACACTAGTAGCAGCAGAACGAAACAAGCGGGAACCGAAGCAGCAACAACGGCCATTGAACAATTTTCTGCCATGGCCTCCGAGATGGGAGACACGCTAGATTCAACTGGGTTTCGCTAGATCGCATGATTTGTCCATGTTAAGGAGGCGAAAATTGAACTTTGGAACCACTCGCGACAATCCCCATAATAACGTCTAGTGGTTATTTTTTTTCATGAATCCAGCAGAAACGAATAAGAAGCATTTAATTACGTCTCTTGATGCACGGAAGTTTTTTTTTATTTAGTGTAGCTAGTTTGATTACTAGTGATTATTTGTAAGCGGTACTCCTAACGTCATCGGGATAATTTTGCGAATGTTCTACACGCGTAGCGCATGTGTTCTCGTGCACATACCTTAATTTCTCGGAAAGTAGGGCACTGCTATCGATAATATTCTCACTTTAGACGTTGTCATACATTAAGCTTTCCCTCGGACGTAAGTTGCTATTTAACTTTGGTGTCCCTTTAATGGCGCAGCACGAGCGGGGCTACAGTAATCTTCCTTCTAGAGCACTGCTTATTTGCCTATAGTATAACGTTGGCGTAAACGGGCATCACTTATAAAATCGTGTGGCGTGTGCCGAAGCCCAAATTTCATTATGAGGACGGCTCCGGTAATCTGGACGAGCTTAAGTTCATTAACGTGCGCTGATATCACAAAGTATACACGATCCTCTGCAGCATTCCGCCTCTCCCGAACCGTGACATCTGGCAAGACCTTGCCAAATCGCGTTGTAGTGCTGCCAAGAGAAAGTACAGTGAAGCAATGAAGACCAACTGTTTCATGACACTCCAATAAACATGCAGGAAGAAAAAGAAAGAATACTTTCCACGCATGCATGAAGAGCCAACCCACGACGTGAAGTGAAGAGGTAAGGATAGCATGGTATTGAGAAAGCGCATTTCTGGCGAATACAAGTTTGTAGATGTGTCAATGACACAATCGGAAGCTTTATTTTTGATTAGAAGGCTTCCAGCAACTCTGGCTGTTTGCCTGCTGCTTTTTTCCGAGAAGCAGTACTTGCGCAAACCATGGCACACAACCGCAGGCGTCGCAATGCACGAGAAGATGCGCGTATCTCTTACCTATGCTGTCAGCGTGCTTTTTCTATTTTTGTGTTTTATGCCACAGGCAAGTGTACTTTTACCAGTCCCATCTTGGTTGATTTATTTCAGACGTTCATCCGTGAAGTGGGCTGTAGAGAAAAACAAGGTGCCTTATCGTCAGTGAGAACATCGAGAACAACGTTCGTGCAGTTATAATAAAGGAAAAGAAAAAGCAAGAAAATATCCTCTTGTTTATCGTTGCCTGGGCCTGGCATTAGTTTACGACAGTGCCAAACGCAGCAACAGAGTAGTGATATGCACGGGCCATGCAATGATGATGCCATAAAGAGGGGCGCTGAAGACCGACGACTGTCCGCCTCTATTTTTTGGGCAGGCTTGTTGTATTTCTTTTCTTTTTTTTCGCCAAGCAGACACCACCTTCGACAACCCAAATGACAGGACCCTCTTTATCTCGCCAGTAATAACGCAAAGTCTAGCTGACAACCACGCTATATATATATTTTTTATGTTTATTGTGTGGTTCTGTTTGTGTCTAGTGAAACAGATGGTATTGGCGGCAACTTCTATCTTTGCTTTCGCGGTGGGCTATACACCGAATGCAAATAAGCATTCGCTATTTGCACTGACAAGCTTGCCGTCCCTTTTTTGGGGGGAAATGGGGGGGTCATCGGGGGTTGTTGTAGTCGGAGCGGCTTGGTTCATGAATAGAGCTAGTTGCGATGGTTCTAGAAAGTCATAAAATATCAACCTTGTTTTCTGCTGGAAGCTATGGATGCAGTATTTCTTTATTTACACGTCTACAGATCTACACAGTTGCAACAGCACCACATACGGAAGTTAAATATGGGGTAAATATGAAGAGCATTCGTATTGTACTGGAGGGGGGGATGAACAAGAGAGAATGCAGGGAGGTTAACCAGGCACATGCCCGGTTTGCTACCCTACGCGGGGGGAATGGGAAGGGGACATAAAGATGAAAGAGAGGGGAAAGAGAAGAGAAAGAGAGGAGGTACAGGAGGTTATCAATAAAGGTGCCGGGGCAAAAGAGAAAGTTGATCAAGCATAGATATGTCAATGATATGCTGCATTTCAGTCACCAGCATTGAACTAGTGATGAAATGTTTACGCTTTTTACCAAAAAGTTTCGCTTGTTTCACCCTCAAAGTCTTTCACTGTGAAAGAGCACTGTTGTGTTTATTTTAATTTTTAATACGAAAATATTTTTCTTCGATATATGAGGCACCGTGAATAACTGTTTACTTTGTATAATAGACAATAGGACGGCTTAAATTAAATTGTATGAAAATATCGCTGCGAACATGAAAATTCCCGCTGCTAACTGTTGCTTTAAAATTCTTTTTATACTTCCCGAAAAACTTCGGGCATAACAAACTTTACATGCATCATTTGCTTCATCGAAGACCACAGATGTTTTCTCCGCCTCAGTGGCGCGGTGTTTAAAATGTTCGGCATTTGACCTGAAGGTTGTGGGTTCGATCCCGGGCTGTCCCGTTTCGATGCAGGCGAAATGCCAGAGGCCCATGTACTGTGCCATGTTAGCGCATGAACACTAGATAATCAAATTGTTTTGGAGCACAGCATCATGGCGCGCCTAATAATGATACTGTGGTTTTGGCGCCTAAAATCAAAAGTCACAGTACTGGCACAGGGGTGAAGCAATGACTTCAATAGCCACAAATTGGCATGCGATGCCAAGAAGAGCAAGCAGCTAGAAATTTGCCGCACGCCGCTCAAGCACAAAGGACGCATGAAAATAACATACGACAAGAGATAATCAACTGGCACAGCTCGACAATTGCACTGCGCTGCTCAAACACCAAGAATGACGCACGAAATGAACGTACATTTAGACCCAAGACGAGCGTGAAAAAAATGGCAGCATATCCACGGAGTGAATGATGGAGAGTGCGACGAAGCATCCGTCCGTCCAAGCGTCCGTCTGTGTGACCGTCCGTGCGTCCATTCGCCCGTCCGTGCTTGCGTCTGTTCATGCGTCCGCACGTCCATCTGTGCGTCCGTCGCTGCGTTCGTCCATGCATCCGCACCTGCAGCCGTCCATGCGTCCATTCGTCGGTGCAGCCATCCGTGAGTCCGTCCATGCATCTGTGTCCCTTCGTCCATCTATTCAACACTCCAAGTACCACCCTCTCGCATCTTTTCATCATATATTCCCAATATAGAAGCACCGCCATCCATCGGACATTCCAAGGACTAGACGAGAGGTGGCACACGCACACTTTCTTACGGCTCGCGCTTCGTGTCTACTTACCACTTTAACCATGCACCTGGTGTTCATGGTATATACTAGTTCACTGTATTCATGGCACTGCGGCCCAACGCTCGCTGAACCTTTCTAAAACCAAGGAGGTTATGCCCAGCGAGTATAACGTAGCAACCATTTCTTGTCAGACAGTGCTCAATGTACATACCAATGACTGCTAAGGGCGAATGAGAGACAGAAGAATTCGGCTTTTAGTGAAAGCGGACGCTGCGAATTTTTTATTGTTCAACAACGCACAGAAATCTCTCACCAGCACCACCTTGGAGGTCAAAATGTAAGACTGGTTACACACTATGACTACTACTACGGCTACGAGGGACGAACTGGTGCCGCTATAAGGAGCTTCGCCCCTAATAACGACTACTACAGCTTTTAATTTTTTCTGTCTGGGCAGCGAGCTGCGGGTGTCGACTATGCAGAACCAACTGTCCCTGATTTGGATCTTCCAGCTAGCGGACTACTACTTTCGCAACCGCGGCCGCTGATGCGTGTGAAGGGACCTTCGTTAACACTGTAGCTTTAACGCACACATTGCGGTGAAAGCACAAGAAGCACTAAACACCCGCCTCCCGGCGTGAGAGTGCACGTACGGTTCCCCAAGGATGAGTACATGATACGAGTGTGAGGCACGCCCGCATCGCAACTCCGGTGAAAAAACGAGCGGTGTGGCGACAATTAAAGGCCACCTTTTGCGCCATTTCGCGGGTGATAAAAAGCACGGCCTGAAATTCCTTCCAACTGAGCGTACCGCCAGCGGTATACTGTGTGTATGAATAGGTCACCGTTAGTGCGCTAAAGGACGTATGCTGCGTGGCCGGGTCGTGCTAAGTCGTGTTGGCCAGGTCGTGTGTGTGTGTCTGTGTGTGTGTGTGGTGTGTGTGCGTGTGGTGTGTGCGTGTGCGTGTGCGTGCGTGTGTGTGTGTGTGTGCGTGTGTGTGTGTGTGTGTGTGTGTGTGTGTGTGTGTGTGTGTGTGTGTGTGTTATATACACGGATTATGACAGTGACTCTCATGGCAAAAACAGCTAGAGGTGCCCTTAAATATGTTATGGCAATAATAATTGGTGGAGTTTCACATCTCAAAACCGCGATATGATTATTGAGGACGCCGTGATGAAAGCCACCGTAAATTTCGACCACCTGGGGTATACTGTGACGTATACCTAAATCTTGGAATCCAGGCCTCAAGCATTTTCACCTTCATCGAAACTACGGCTGTCGCGGCCGGAATTTAATCCCGCAATGTAATCCCGCACTTGACACGTGAAACCTCCGATATTATTATTATTATTATTATTATTATTATTATTATTACTATTATTATTATTATTATTATTATTATTATTATTATTTCATACGTTACTTCAACTAAGTTTCCACCTACATCTGCACGCTAAGTCACCATGGAATCACAAAAACACGACGTGCTGCCTGTTACAACCACTATGTCTAGAGGTACCGCCTAGCAAGCGTGAACCAGTCTGACCGAATTACGTGTGGCAGCATCGAATGCCGATTGATAGGTTGTAAACCGAGCCGTTAGGAAAGCTATAGTGCCTCCGTCACCGTTCAAACCATGGCAGAATCGGTCGATGCAGTGGTAACGACTCTTTCGGACGCTACAACATCTATCCAACAAGAACGGTATACAGAAGCACTGTACCTTGTATTATGAACGCAGCACAGCATGCCGGTATACTCTCACTTCATGGACCACACTTTTGCGTCATGAAGGTGTTCATAGTCTATCCCCAGTCGTCGAAGTTTCCAAAGTACGCCCACCAGGTGCTGCTCTTCAGCACGAAACACTTTTCGCATAAACTGGACAAGATGGGAGTCTGCAGAACTTTGTCGGGTGGTGAAAGGAATTATGTAGGTATAAGAAAATGACTGTAACTTAGAAGTGGGCTAGAAAAGCTGCTTAATCTAATAGGGTTGCCTTTATGTCAGTAAAAAAAATTCACAGCCTATAAACGGAGTGAATGGTGATGAGTAGGGCGAAGCGTCTGTCTGTCTGTCTGTCTGTCTGTCTGTCTGTCTGTCTGTCTGTCTGTCTGTCTGTCTGTCTGTCTGTCTGTCTGTCTGTCTGTCTGTCTGTCTGTCTGTCTGTCTGTCTGTCTGTCTGTCTGTCTGTCTGTCTGTCTCCATTCATCTATCCGTCCATCCGTCCGTCCACTCACTGCTATCACAGTAAATCATGCATAGAAACCACTAATGCCATCTAGCGATAATATTTCCAAGGACTTATACACACAACGCCGTGCTGTGAGCAATTCATAAACTAGAGATGGCTACATACATACAACGTAGTACATGCGAACGGAGGAGAGAACGACCCGCATCTTAAGGAGCCTCACCCCTAAAAGGCAAAGTAATTACTTGTCTAGGTTTCAAGCTGCAGAATTAAAGTCGATAGTGTAGAGCCAGTAGTTTGGTCATTTACCATCCTGGCTACTTGCGCAACTGTATGCGATACGTTTTGGTAAAGGTTTTATGACAAAAAAAAAACGGGCAGTTACAGCGCGGGTAGCTAAGTTATAGTTTCGCGTTCTGGGATTTTATGCGATTTCTCGCGTGAATATCATGTCTATGACATATATGTCTGAAAAACAGGCTTACTGTTATGGAAAGAGTACAGATAAGATAAAAATGTGCTTACCTGCGTATACTTCAATTGGCTAGTCTTTTGAAGTCAACATTGTTAACAAAAAAATTACGCGCGTGCGCGCGCAAGCGCGTGTGTGTGTGTGTTTGTGCAGAACACACACACATACACACATTTATTTGCACAGTAAAATAGCAATGTTCATGAGCCTTATATTTACCGTGCGTTCTGAAACTTTGTGTGTGTGTGTGTGCGTGTGTGTGCGTCCGTTTGTTTGTGTGTGTGTGCGTGTGTGTGTGTGTGAGTGTGTTTGTGTGTGTGTGTGCGTGTGTGTTCTCTTCTGCTAATTTTCGTTCACGCAAAAAAAGGAACACTGTGGTCCGATGTGTGTGAGTTGATGACCGGAGAATCGCACGGAGACTCCCCTCGTTTTGAAACATAATTGCGTTGAAACTCAAGAGAACGAAATCGGTGGCAAGATGCTACAGTGTTAAACGACGAAACTGGTCTCTCAGTTTTAAACACAAAGTGAAAGCGAAAAAAATGAGCGAGACTTGGCGAGCGAAAGACAGATCGGACACCCGAGCGGAATAATTCAATTCCGTTCGCCCCCTTGTCAGAGCCCATCGTTTATATTGCGGAATACGGATGAGTAAGAAGCGGTGCGACAGGCTCGGATGAAGAAAAAGTATGTTTGCTCTCCTCCGGTCTAGCTTTCTCTTTCCCCTCTTTTCTCTCTCCTCTTTCTCCTACTTCTTTTATTCCTTACGCACCTGTGGCGCATTGAAGCGCCGCCTCGGATTTGCAGTGGGGACTAAGGAAGGGTGGCCGAATATTACTAAAGTCGGCCGTCGTTTTAGCATTAATAATTCATGAACTCATAAAGACTCGCTGTGAGCAAACGCTCGCAAGGCAGTTCACTTCGCAACGAAAAAAAAGAAGCTATCCACCGGCATTTGCTTTCGCGGAAATGTGATTAAATTTAATACAGCAGTCATCGTAGCTCCACCCACGGCTGTGGTTGTTCCAGCAAAACAAATTCTGAAGAGCGCAAAGTATTACGTCGTGAAGAGCGCTGAAAGGTATTACAGCAAATATTACGGAATCATGCGGCCGGAGAAATATACGTGTGGTAGTCTCGCAAAACCTGTAATTGCGTTGCAAAACGCGTGATTTTGACGTAAAGGTATCAAATGCGTTGGTCCAGAAGCAGCGAATTATTCTTGTTCTGAAGACAACAACGTCGCATTGAAGTTCAAATACAATTAACGTTTTAACGATGGCCTCAGAGGTAAGTTTTGTGTTGAAATTTGTTCGTAAAAGAGAGACCAAGGGGACTGACACAGCAAAAAGGACATCTGCAGTATAGGTATAAAGACAAAAATAAATCAGTATTACGTTAAGACTGTGGGATATATACTGTGTGCCAGCATTCGGCGTAACGAAGCACGTACTATGTTTCAGCACTACGCTGAACTTCGCGGAATGATGCTCAAAACTGAATAGTTATAAGGGAACTTCAGATAACTGCAGATAAACTAATCTAGTTTAATGGGAGTTAGAGAATAGAAGACCCAAGGCACTAGGCCCCCGAGCTGCGTTGGATCGGCTGCTCTTACGTGCGGAGAATAAGATAGAATTTGGTCAAACGTAGGCTGCGTTAGGTAAAACGCACGGGGTGTCACGCGTGGCGAAATTACATTTGTGCTAGACGTGGGCCATGCTGCACCGTGGGCCGCACTGCGTCTTCATCATCTCGCTGGTGATCAAAAACGCCTTGGGGACCCACGCTAGTTTTTCGATCGAGTCTGGCCTTGATTCAACGCGAGTGCATCAACCGTAGAGTAACTGGGGTTCTGTACATGCGCCCTTGTGGCTCTCCAATTTCTTGGGTCCGCAAGCTTCTCGCGGTCTCGGTTCTCAAACTTTCTACGATGTCTGTAATGTCGATTGCGGATACTTTGGGTTAACGGCGGGTATGACTCCTCTTTAACCATGACTAGGCTCACAAGACTGGAATATATTGAAGTCTGCTCATGACGAATCAAGGTATTTTAGATAGATAGATAGATAGATAGATAGATAGATAGATAGATAGATAGATAGATAGATAGATAGATAGATAGATAGATAGATAGATAGATAGATAGATAGATAGATAGATAGATAGATAGATAGATAGATAGATAGATAGATATCTTTGCTGTTGTCCTTGAAGTAAACAAATTAACTTGAGACTTTCCTTTGTTTTTGCTACATACATGGTGCTAGCAGAACAACACTTTTAATTGCACAGTAAAATAGCAATGTTCATGAGCCATATATTTACCCTGCGTTCAGAAACTTAAGACCGTTCTGCACATCTGAGTTTTCTCGTGAATGCTTTTCGAAACAGATGAAGTATACCTCCGAAGCATTACAATGGCATCGTGGGATCAGTACAGGAATAGACCATAAGGGGCGTCGGTGACGAAACGAGGGCTCGTTCAGGCGTGGTTGACAGGGCGTGGGGTGTTCGCTGTCGTCAGTGCGCTGAACGTTAGTGCTGACGCACGTTCCCAGAGGGACTTAACGTTTGCAGCACGCACGGTCCTGCTGTAGCTGTACTTGCGCAACGCAATAACTTGTAGGCGACGTTGCTTTGCGAAAAGCCTCCGAGGTTAGCGGCAAGAGACGATCGAAGCGTTTGAGGACGTGCACGGGGCACTCATTGTGGTGTCCTCGGGCCACGCGACAGCGTTAGCGTAATGCAATTACCGCTCAACGCCACCGTGAGGGCTACGCGCGTGCCGTTTACCGAAGGGAGCAGCTCGACGCTACTGTCCTCTTCAGGGAACCTCTTGCGCAATGATGTTCCTTTGTTACGGCAAGCTCGCCCAAGAACAAGAATGCAATGCTTATCTTTCCTTTTAAGCTATAGCCATTCCATGGCTAATTCCCCAGGGAAAGGCGTGCCTGAGTCTCTGGATGTAGTCTTTACTTAGCCAAGACCAGGGGACAGTATAGCCATGATGAGCCAACAAGAAATGACAGTAGCTAGCAGTAGTTTCCCAAGTTGGTCAACATTATAGTCATATCTGAGACGATAAAACAAAGCACAAGCCGACATTTAGAACCGTTCGCAGGCCCCGTCAGGCAACCTCAACTGATGTGAGACAAATTCACCTGAAGAATGGAGTTATAAGTATACGCTACGCACCATTCATCAACTCCTTAGTAACGAACATTTGCGACAATTTTTTCTACATCTAATACTCAACACCTGCCACCCTATTCCACCCCACTCTTGTGACTTCTGTTTCCCGTGGTTCCCCAGGGGAGTGTAAGTCCAACCTTATTCTTGTCACCCCAACACTCCTTCGCAAAACCCCAAAATCTCGAATTTCTTTAACTTCGCTTACACGTTAAAGAACCCCAGGTGGTCAAAATTTCCGGAGCCCTCCACTACGGTGTCTCTCATAATCATATGGTGGTTTTGGGACGTTAAACCCCACATATCTTTAACTTCGCTTATGTATACTCACGCACGCGTACGAGCGCATGCGCAAACATACATAAAGGTTGGTTGAAAACGCCCCCCCCCCCCCATCGTACTTCCTTCAGAAACAAAATTCCTAGCTACGCCTTGCCAACCCATCATTCCTTTTTAAGTCATTTGATGATCTGTGTATGCATACAAAAACTTATTAAATGATAACTGTCGCCCGTCCTTCCGAACGGCCATTATACTCTGCGTCTATTCTATCCGAGCGATGTTTATTCCAGCTGCTGCCCTGCTCACGTTGACTGCCCTTTGATTTTGAGGAATATAAAAGCTGGCGAACCGTACATGCGTCAATTTATTTTTGTCTTGACATGCACCATTCTTTGCAAAATGGCGCGCTGTCTCACTTGCCTGTGGCTACACACACGTCCACACATGTCTCCCTCAAACGCCCCAGGCTTCCTGCCTTGAAACTGCTCAAACTCCATGACGCAAAGGCTCACTTCTTCCTTTTAACTTTCTCACTTCCTACATTTAGCGTCGTTTGTCCAGCCTATAACGTCCTTTTTAGCGCTTCCGCTTTCTGAATATTTCACACAGCGGCAAAAAACGAAACGAGAGGAAACAGCATCTTCTTTTATTTTCTGTTCTTTTCTCCCTTTCTTTCTTTTTTACTTTCTTACTTTCTTTTTTCTTTCTTCCTTACCTCCTACAAGGCTGATGTCAGTCTCATAATATGCGCAAACTTTGTGAGGTGGCCAGCAGAAGAAGAAGTGCATACTATAAAATATAAGAGAAATTGAAGGCCTATCATTGCTGGAGCACCAATTACGAGGATGATTAATGGCACCCGCCATCAGAGGCGCAAACAATGGCCACTCATCGTAGGGATAAGGCCGACGTCGACCGATAGAGCGCAGCAATCTGTCAAGATGGCTAGCTTCGAGTTCTCATAATTCTTCCTGCGCCTATACCTTTCCCTCAGAAATAAAAAGAGAAAGTGAGAGGAAGCGCTAGGCCTAATGTAGATGTTATATTTATATTTTATAGCTATAAGGCACGTCTTGGATGGAGCAATCGAGTGAAAAAAAAAAACTTCCAGCAATATGACGTGAAAGCGCAGATTGATCTCCTGTAAATAATGCGCAATAACCTCTCAAGTTTCGCAACCATGCAGAATCGCTTTGCCTGACTTCTATATGCCAGCGGGTGAAAACAAAGAAGGACGCAGTGAAGCCTACTTACTGAGTATTAAAAACCGTCTTTTCATCGTTGTTTATGGGAGCGAGTTCAATCATTATCAAGATAGAAAGTGGTATTTTTACCTTCATGTAAATAATGTACATAAGTGACGGCACGTGGGGTGCTTTACCTGTCTGCGTTTGCTGTGAGCAACTGATGGCTTAATGACGTAAACGTAGTAAGCACTTGATTCTACTACAATATGATATAACTGGCTGATTAGGAAGCATGATTCGACTGCTTCGGCTGGTTGAAATCGCATACAATGAACAAAAGTTAGGTAAACATAAAAACTAAAGGACACAGACGTATATGGGACGAAAATTGCAAGTTTGCGGTGAACTAATAGCGCGAGGAGAGCCGATATTGTCGTGGACTTTGTACCTTGAAACATAATTTAGAGACGCATGACCTGTCAGAATTTTGATATGTTAATCTTACAGTGCTGCCAGTGTACAACAAAAATAAGCCAGTTCATTTTTCCAAGCCTAACTTGCCTTTCATTAGTTGCTTCTATTATCTTGAGTGTGATGTGACGTTCTTATTTAATGTTCGACATTGTATTTCTGGAGTTGACTTGAACCGCCTATGAAGTCGTTATGACATGCTGCCGTCTGTTATCTTCCTCGTTGACGACCCGCGGTATTGACACGGAAATGTCAGTGTTTATACCTATAATCAGAATGGGCTATACGTGTTTATGGCAACTTAAATTAACGAACATATGTAGCTTCATCAACAACCGCATGTGCTTATTGCACTGCCGTTTGTGTATTTTCACGGCAGCTTAAATTTTAGCCGAAGCGAATGAGCGCAAAGCGTGACCTTATCACACTCGAGCAATGCAGGAGAATAGATAAATATTTACACCATGGATTCCACTGATTTTGCAAAAGTATCAGCAGCTTGATAGCACTTTCGTGTGAAACTAAGCAGCAAATGCAGAACAGGGTCCACCTTACTTATATTGTTCCCTTTTTTTCTTTCATTTTCCTTCTTTAGCTTAGTGCACTAATTTTCATATTGTAATTAAACGCAAGATACTTAGGTCATACGCCCGTTAATTACCTCATCCAAAAGTACACTCCCCTCGCCCCCCCCCCCCCTGTACTTGTCAAGACTACTCGTGTCTACTTCAACGCATTATAGAAGCTGGTACTGCGAATTAATTGCCCTTAAAATCAGAGGTGGAGCGATCGTTCAATTAATTGCACATTAAACTTTAAATGCGCTTGCTGGTCGTATATATCGAAGCGATGCGCACGCCAGTGGGTGGGTTCTATTTAGGAAGCGTTGTGAGTGCGGTTAGTGCACGATGACAGCGCGAAGCTCACAGCAGACCGTGACAGCATCGTTAAAATGCTACTCTCGCATTTCCTGTCAACGCCACCGCGAATATTTCCCTAACGATGGCAAATTGCCCTCTTCCCCGCCTTTCGTGATTAGTGGCAGCAATATGCCGTGATGTGCTCGCATTATGCATGCCGTGACCCTATGCTGGTCGACCGTCGCTTGCTATTCCCGGCAATTACACGTACGTAGCTCGACCTGTTTGCTCTTCACGGAAATATTTTTTCTTCTTCTTTTTTTCAAGTCGTGACTCATTTATTCTAGGTTGCGTACGGTCATTTCGCAATACGTAGTCACGGAAGGATCCGCCGTCTTTCATATTGAGTTGCAGTTAAGTTTGTGATTAGCGAGTCATCTCATGGTTACTCTGTTCTCACATCACTCCCGAAAGCAGTCTTATGACAATGTTTCAGATACGTGAAGTGCATGTATCTTTGTATGCTTGCGTAAGTGATCTGTTATAAAAGTTATTGTGCATTGCACAATTGTCCACCAAGATGCGAAGATGAAATAACGCTCAAAAGTTTTACGCACTATGCTGGGTACGTCCACTTGGCACGTCAACTAGACGATCGCATGTTCTGGACAGCTCAAATTAGAACCCTCAACGAAACGAAAGAGAAAAATTTGAAATTCAAAGATAGGGGCCTCCCTATTGCCCCATGGCCTGTCGACGAAGACAGCTTAATGATCAAGCCGGACAGTCTTCCCTGCGCGCCTCTTATGACGACAACGACCTCTATACTCTATAGCAGATTCTCCTCTTCTCGCTTTATTACGAGTTAAATAGCCATAAACTTTCGCTATGATAGCCAGCGCTACGGGCTTAACTACTGTAATCTCTCGCGAATGTCACGGACAGCTGTGGCCAGCGTGAGCTGTGAGGCTAAACCAGCTTCTAACCCATCGAAAAGGCGGACTCTACTTTTGACATTTGCCTTTTCGCTCTCTGGCTGTTCTCTGGAGACAATTTCGACAAATTAAACTGGCGCTGTGTGTGTCCCCTTCATATGTCTCTCTAAGATGCTTTTGAAATGTGACGAGAAAACGTTTGAAGACAGCCCTCTCTTTTTGTGTGCCGCTAAAAAACCTTGCATGGTAATGACGATCATGTTTATAGTATATGATGGTAAATTGTAGTCGTCCATTTTTCATGGCACGTATACACAGCACTGGACGGGAAATGGAGTAATTTCCTTCCTATGAAGGCACCACACGTGTTTTCTTTCCAGAATGGTGTATTGAGCCTTCACTGCAGAATTGGGAGTAGCGAATATGAGCTTCTGCTTGCCTGCTGTTTCTTCAGCCTCTATTAGCGTATTAGTCTGGCGTTGCCAATTTATTACAAAATGACATTATCATGGGCTACTCTTTAACGACTTTCTCCATACAAATATAAACATATATCCCACTGCTAAATACTAAAGTGTCAAGTTATTTTCTAATATAGCTACGAATGACTGATATAAGTTTACAGGAGGATCAAAGATCAGCAAAATAATGAAGCTGTATACGATAGTTAAGCTCTGTGTATTCGGTTCGTTCAGAAGGCTTGAGAAATTAACCGTGATAAACCCAGAAGTGGAATTTTATACGGATACCAATATTCAAATAGCATGGCATAACGCTGGCGAAAATCTATCGGTACCATAACAGCGCTGTACGAAACAGCTCTTCCCAGTTCAGACAGCTTAGTTATCAATACTTCCGCATGCCCAATGTCTAGCTCATTAGAACAAAAAGCCACGAGTGAGGCCTTGTTCTACGAAATATCAATTACTATTTTAACCATTAACTCAATACTTGCACTCAGTCTTTTGGCAGATCCGAATAGTAATAATTGAATGATAATTGATAATAAAAAATAAAATAATAGAAAAATACACATATGGGCAAAGCAGCCGCGAGAAGCCTTTTTTTAATATTTTATATCAATGTCCTCTTTTGGGCTGCATACTGATGCAAAAAAAAGAGCCTGATTTTCCGTATTAATATTTTTCGCGCTTCAGTGGCATCACAGGACATCAATACCTAACCTAATTTTTGTGTTTTTATGGAATAATTTAGATGTTAAAATGGAGCGCGGATGTGATCGATGTAGTGATTAAGCATATGAAGATACACGCACGTATGTATGCACACACACCCGAAAGAAGAGCCGTATAAGAAATTATTGCCACTTTCTGGAGTCGTCCGAACTACTTCAGGTTTTTCAAGGAGAGTTGGACTAACACTTTGTCGTGGAGTGTTGTTATCGTTGTTCGGGAATGGATGTGCCACGGAAATAGTTACCTCAGCCTTAGAGTTCTTCTACGACTGTCTCGTTTTTTTATCGCGTAATGAGATTTTCGTTCACAGTACTTACATACATTCGTTTTCTTTTTTTTTGCTAATCAGGTTAGGCTGTGTGATTTCACACAGCTATATCTTTTCCTGGGTGCACGCGTTTTGTTTAGAGCTGCACCAGCTGTGCAGTGTAGCTGAATACACTTGCGGACTTTGCACGCTACATAAACAAGAGGTACACCATTGCCAACGGGGCGTTTGTAGCCTAGAGCTCAACCTGCCCGCTTCTTTATGAGCTCGACATCCTGAGAACTTGCAGTCACATCTTGACCTTCGGGCGTGATGCGAGACTCTGGGCCCACTTTTACGGCTCGGTTTACGATTAGTCGATAACCCTTTCACGTGAACTGCCAAGATGGGTGAGTCAAAGTTGAAGTAAAGTGTTTTCTGTTTGTTCGAGTTTCGTGCTGAAGGATGTTAAGCGCTGTAGGATATTACGTTGAAGTAGCGTGTGCGTAAAAAACGGGTAGGGTGTTAAACATCAGGATATACTGCATGTGCAATATGACTAGCGAAATGCACCAAGAATCATGCTTATATTATTCCGTGAGCACTCCTGGTGAAGATCAGCTGTGAATGAGTAACACTTGAATAAAGCATGCATGGGGTCGTTTATTTCCCCAACTGCCCTTAACCAGTCCTTTAAAGAATTTGAAAAGAAATTTTAGCAAAAATGTATTTATGTTGCTGACTGGTAATAATTGGCGATATTGATTACCAGTTCGGTTGATAATCTATCTTCTTTTTTAATCCACCTTTTGTATGCCCCACACCACTGCAATGCCTATTGTCGCTGGGGGTAATAGAATAAACACACACACACACACAAACACACACACACACACACACACACACGCGCGCGCGCGCGCGCGCGCACACGCACACGCACGCACACACCGCACACGCACGCACGCACACACACACACACGCACACACACACACACACACACACACATCACCCTGATATGACTACGTTGTAGACTTCAGGTTTGTAAGCCAGGATTGTATTCCACATGGCGAAGCATACTTTCACGCAATTCAACTTATCATTTCCGACAATTTTAGTGCATGTGAACGGCGCCGAAGCTCTTAAAAGAGCACTGACACGTAATTTCGAAAGCAAGGTAACAAGTAGAATAGATTTATCTAGAGACGCAAACAACATCTACGAAATATCAAGGGCAGATATATAGTCTAGAACATAATTAAAATCAACTTCGTAGTGCAGGCCTTGTGACCGAGCGAGAAGCCGAGCCCCTCGCGACACCGAAAACAACGCGGCTGTAGTGTACGCAAACCTACGTCATCAGTTTGTGTTGGCTATTTGCTTGAGTGAGCCTTGCGCTAGCGCTACCTGCGACTTGTTCCCTGGTGCCTGCGGCTTTGTGCATAGACTCAGAGATGGCCGCGCACCCGCCAACTCGGAGGCCATGTTTTGTGTGAGCTAGGTGGGCTGCAGTTCTTAACGCGGCATCACTCCCACATGCTCGCTCGTGCGCCGTCACGTCAGTTTTGCGTGGTCATGTGGCCAGCTGTTACCTTGCTACCAGAGAACTGCTCCTGCCCTGCTGGTTGCTCTTCGAAACCGGAACTGTGAGTGGGCGCTCTAAACACGTCTCTAAATAAATAACCATCGCGTAGTCCCGCGGACCAGGTCTCCAGTCATGACAAGCTACCTATTACAAACAAAAAAGGCGCAAAGTTTTTGCGTCAGTGCTGCTTTAAGAGTGCGTACAGCATTCCTTCAGTATAGTTCTCTATCACCACCACTACTAATTTGTTTACTAATCACAATACTAATTAGAAAAAAATCCCAGAAGCTAGCTCTCGATTAACGTTAGTTATGACAGTAAATTTATTGCACTGGCCATTTGTCACCACCACCTCCACACATCTAATGCAGACTACCCACCACAGTTCCATCACTCATTTGGCATGGCTGGTCTGATGAACGAGTGGCCGACTACTCAGCGGAGGATATTTTCGCACGCCGACCGAAATCATCGAGTGCTCGCGGATATTCGGTCGAGCAATTTCGCGCAGGGACGGATCTGGCGATAATTCTCCAGAGACTGTACACAGTAGCGTGCAATCCTGGTCCGGCTAAATCCCCGCCGCTGATGCGCGTCAGGCTCGCTGTGCGGAAGCTTTCGGATCGAACGCGCGCAAGCTCGCCATTACTGAGAACTGGCTTTGCGCGGCACTCTCCAGGGAAGCTGCAGCCCCGTTGTAGGAGGAACAAAGCGTTGAGGAAGATAGAAGAAGCTTTCGGCCCTTCCGTAGTGCGCTGTGCCAGCAGTGCTTTTCTTCTATACTGACAGCAGCGAATGAATTCCTGCAATCAATCAATTACGTCTTTCCACGCGCGTTCGCCGAGAAGAAATCACACGCTTGGTCACAGGTCTCTCGGGCGGCTCTTCGACTACAAGTGCTGATATCGTGTGTCCCATCCATTTGCACCGCATACAATTTGTTCTCTAGAGTTATACTTTATACTATGGTGTTTTGGCCCTGATAAACTACATATTAATCGACGCACTATGCTCTGCGTTCCCACAACGTAGCTACCTCGGCCAATTGATACAACATACTTTGACAGGACAACTTTTTTCAGTGCGTAGACTGCTTGTGAGCAAAAAAGGAACTGGAGAGAACGGAAATGCAGGGATGTTAACCAGTTTTCCTGCTGCCCTATGCTGGGGACCGGGATGATGCAGCTTTAAAGATGAAGAAAGAGAAGAAAATAGCACGCACACGCAAATTCACACACCTCAAATGCTTATAACTCCGTCACTTTATAGTCACCGGTGCAAGTCTGATGACTTCAAGAATTTCAGCGCCGTCTTCGTCGACTTCACCGGCGATGACCTCTCAGGGCACGAAATTCAGAGATAAGAGGCAACGTAAGGCAATGTAAACACTTAAAAGCAACTTTTGTTCATGGCAGAAATATGCGCAATAGAATGTGGGTTAGGGCAGAAAAGGAGAAAACGCATCCGAAACAGTACTCAGCTTATTGTAAGTACATTCACTTCATCTAAACAATAAGCCTCCCTTTTAAGTGTGCACTCCTTCTTATGTGGGGCCTTTTTTTTTTCAGTACATTCTGTGCACTGGCAAAGGTTTTTCTTGTCGTATGTTTGTCTGATTGCTACTTAATTGAAGGCTTGCTGTCTGGAAGACGATCTATCAGGCAATACACGCGGACCTCCTCTGTACATCAAGATTTAAGAGTTAAGCCAAGTGTTACGTTAAAGGTTACGTTATGCAAACAAAATAAACAACAACGAAAAGATGAGAAGGCCTCCCTGGTGCGTATCATTTACAGATTTGTTTGCGCCCGCACGTACACTACCATGGGAGCGATAGAAGTATATAAGAAAGAAGAAAATCGAAAAGAAAGCATCGTAGTATTCCTGATCCCGGCTTCCGGAACGAACCACCCCAGTACGGCCATCAGGAAGTATACATGACATGCACCCGGTTCTGCGGAAACGTGCTCTCCCTGCAAACGCTCCTGATTGTCGACAGCACAACTGTGACTGAACTACACGCCTATTGTTTTCTTTCTGCCTTTTTTAACAGACTTACTTAGAATTCACCCCACTGCTGCCCGATGCGTTCGCCTGTGTTCGTGCCTTCCATGTACAAACACTCGCAATACATCTAAATGTACCGGATACCATGCATCTATGCCTAAGCATAACAAACGACTATATTTTTTGCTTTGTTTTGTTTCCTCGCATGGAATTCATGGTTTTTAGTATGTACGTAAACAAATCAGGGGATCGCACGTGATTCGATAGGTGTTCGCATTTGCTATGCGCTCGTCGGGATAGAAGCGCATTCGATTCGAATCGGTGCCGTTGGCACGATGCGGTGCAGGAGACACGCAGACAAATAAGTGAATAAAACTGAAAGCTCTCACGGTACAACCTTTCTGCGCACCCAAACGAATTTCGCAAAATCGATAAACACGCGCGCGTAGTCCGTAATTCTGCACCACTCCACTCTCTTTTATTACGTACTATAGTCTCGCTGGGACGCCGACCCCAGCATTGCTGTCTTTTCTCAGCGTAACGTGTCGCTCCTTTTCCAAGCTTATGAAACTCCTTCGCGCAGCTATGAAACTCGATCACTCCAGATCTCGCTTTGTTCGACTGTTTTTTTTTTTTTCAACCGTACACGCTGAAGCATTTCTGCGCGCTACCTAACGGTAAATTTGCTCGTGATTTCTTGTCACTGAAAGCAAAAAAAGGTTTCTCAGATCAGTGCTATTTTCCCAACCTGAAGGCGGTATGCTTTCTGCTTTCTTTTTGTTCTTATATATTTATTTTTTGTCTTAAGGTATTTTTTTCTTAAATTTTGTATAGCGCAGAGCATGGTAACATTCCTAAATCTCCGATCCTTGCTGATGAAATATGAGAACCAAATTTACGACAAGCCCGAGGTTGAACAATCGAGGACTAGTGTATTATAAGCGTGTAAGTTCCTCACTGCGCTATGTTGTGCATGTTCGCAAGCAGCCCCTCTGTGTAGCCTGTTCACTTCACACTGATCCAGCATTGGATGAAGAGAACCATGAAATCAGACACTACAAATTCGACGATGTCTGTCGCGAGATGTGTTTAGAAAAAATATGTTCGACAATTCAGAGCATGCTGTACTCTACTATGGGAGAACATTAAGCGGTCCTGGTAGAGGTACGTGTTCAGAAAAAGTGTCCAACGATTTAGAGTACTTGGTGCTCTACTCCGGGAGAGAATAAAGCTGTTCCATAGGCCTCAAACATGACAAACAAGTGTGTTTAAAAAATTGTAAATGATTTAGAGTACTCGGTACTCTACTATCTCTACTATACTCTACTAAAACCGTCCCGTGGGCCTTACACTTCATGAGGTCACATCGACAAAAATTATGCGCCTAGACGGTAGCGGTGTGATATGAAAAAACTCCACGCACATCCCCGAGGTGAAAGCTGATCATGAGGCAAAGTACCGTGCAACATATCCTGAATCATGGCATTTTGTTTTATTCTGGTTAAACGCTAAACAGTATCGCAATTCGTTTTCATTGCATGCCCGAATATTCTATTTACGCCATGATATAATGGAACATGTAGGTAGTGTGCAAGCTGTCTTTTTTTTTTTCAGTGAATGCTTTTCAGAGTAAGTTGGTGACTATGTGTCGCCGGCAACTTTTTTTCTGTTAGTGATAGTCGCCACGGCGAAGTATATAAAAATCACAAAAGTATGCAAACAGGCACATGGACAAACACTCACAAGCTCTTAGCGTCACTACCTATTTCAATGATATATAATGTTCACCCAACAGCAAGGTTCACGAAATACAAATTTTCACCTAACCACAATATCCACACCAAACAGGAATGTTTTCTGAGATTTTCACTTAGCAGATATCGGGTATTATGAAATTGTTTCGTAATTGCCACAATTCCAATATGTTAGTCTTAATGTGCGCTCAGCATCCCGAACTCTCGTCAGTTGTATGCTATCGCATCATCAATATTCTATTCTGAAGGAATGACTTTATATAGTAAATTAACGACAATGTTCCTAATTCAAACAGGTATATATAACTTTGCATCGTAATCGAACAATCTATATTGCACAAACTTTCGTTCGTCTTCGCAAACAAGCAACTAAAATGAATCGCTTGCTTCTGAGCGTGGCTAAAGGTGCACTAAATCGCATCACAATAGCAGGGGTTCTTTCTAAGTTAGCTTGATAGAGCTCGAAACGTAGCTGGCTCCTATTGCAATGTCATATTCAATGGGGTTGGGCGCGGCAAAAATAAAAATAAAGAAGAGACAGCGAGATTAACCAGAGGAAAATTCTGGTCCGCTACGCTGAACTTGGGAAGGAGATAAGAGGGTTTAAAACGATAAAAGTGAAGAATAGTAGATTGCGACAATGTAGGTGAAAAAGAATATTACCAGTTGGTCTGCATGTGTGCGCGTCTATTAGAGCTATTCGTACAGCTACAGCTTTTAGGGGGCGAAGCACATGAAGACCATACAGTGTCTCTCCGTCCATAAACCGCCACATGGCATCTGTAGTATAGATATAGAAACAGAGAAATCTGTGAACAGTAAGAAGGTAATCAAAAGGCTGTCAACCAGAAAAAAAACGAAAGAAAAGGTCACAACACCGGGAAAACACTCACATTTAACTACCCATTAATCAAAGCATATACAAAGTAAAAGTTAACAAGAACAAAATAAAAAGCTGTTAATGTACTTACTGAAACCACACTTCACCATTAATTGACAAAAATGTATATGACCTGTGCTTCACGCCAACACGCCGACATGTATCTCACAAGTGGTGCTGCGCAGTTCCTGAAGTAATTATGCTTCAGGTGTGTGCTGCAAACGAGATTTAGAACAATTAGGAAGAGTACCTCCGGCTGTGAATAACTGGCAAGACTGACTAATGGATGCTCGTGTACGCACTGGTGGATTTCAAGCGGTTAACATTTTTATCTTCACCACAGAAAGTATGCACTCCCCTTTTCACGGCACAGCGTAGTCAGTAAGACTAATATTCGTTGAACTTGTGTAGGCTTTTCTAACACCCATCTTTATCTATTTCTAATTCTCTCTTTCTGTGGGAAATAGTGTTTGCTTTGTTTTTCCTTGCACATTTTAATCACTATTAAGCTGAGTAGAGCAGGAATGCTTCTTCCAAAACAGCGATCGGAAATAGATGCAGCTGATTTTATTGATCATAGCGAATCTTTTAAATGCGAAGCATTTCTTAGCGAACCTCGGCGACTTTGAGCGTACCTATCTATCTATCTATCTATCTATCTATCTATCTATCTATCTATCTATCTATCTATCTATCTATCTATCTATCTATCTATCTATCTATCTATCTATCTATCTATCTATCTATCTATCTATCTATCTATCTATCTATCTGGCCGTTTACGTTTGGGTACTCTCATGGTCACCCCTTAACTTGGCGTGAACCAAAATTAGCATGGGAGGGTAAAATGGCTTGACGAATATGACGCGCTGGTCAAGACATGAATAATGTTACAATCCCGTCACGTACGTCTTCAAACACTTCCCGCCAGACAGTGGCACATACCCACAGGCGAGTATGTGCGGGTATGTGCCACAGGGGATTGACACTTGGTATCTACCCTGGAACGACAAGAACACACACGGGGAATTTTAACGCGCGAGCGTTAAACAATATCCGGCATCGGTAGCGTCGATAAGAAGAATTCAAAGAATAAATGTCAGGGTACCAGCTGGAATTGAATCCAAGCATTCTGCGTGGCAATGAAATATTTTATCCCAATGCTACGCCAGGTCTTGTAAATATTTTTCAGATAGACGCTAATTTTTGTGAAACGCCAATACTGGTTCCAGTACTACCTACCCAATTTTATAAAAATTACATATGTACTACTTTGGTACAGCTGTCACGTCGGGTTAACGTCGATTGTGGTTAGTTGCCATGCGCTTATGTTGATTCCATTAGCAGTGTCCAGGGCCAGCTTCCTCGCTAGCGCCAGTGCCTCATGTCAGCTTCTCGTGTTGATAATACGCAGGTTGCAGTCAGCTTCATTGCGCAAGTACAAACAGCTGGTTATATAAACATCCGCAACTCTTCGACATATGTCTCTGCGTGCAAAATTTGTAGGCATATTTAGCATCATTTCATGACGTGTCACTCAATAAAAAATTGCAACATGGTCTCTTTCCCTCCGCATGCTTTGCATAACGTGGATACCCAGGTACGTGGGATCTGCCGAATTTCTTTATCGACCGTTACGAATTTGTATTTCCTTCGATAACTTTCAGTTGGCTTCTTATATATGTTTAATAGTTCGCCACTCTCCGTTCACGCACAATCCTCCGTCCTAACACCCATTTTCTCATTTAAATAAAGCCCAAAAGCATAAAATCAGTCATCAGCAAATAAGGTCATGTACTCCTTGTTTGCTCGTTCGGCACACCACTATTTTAAAAGGCATCTTTGTAAAACATTAAAGATATTCCCCAGAGACGACATTCATTCATTCATTTATTTATACTGTTAGCCCAGAAGTGGGCCGTTACAGGGTGGAAGTACAAACAATTATTTGCGAAAAAGAAGTACCGTACAGGTCTCGAGATAATTTCTCGGTATTATTGTGACCAGCAACTCGAAGTTATACATAACAAGAAATGGAACACACATGTGATGCAATACATACGCGCAGAACAGCACATGACGCATTTGAGGCGGCACTTTTCCACCGCGCTGAAGATTTGAAAGACAACTACTGCAGAATCATGCAACCAACAAAAAGTACACACGCACGCAAAAAAAAAAACATTTGTCACTGTTATTCAGAAAATAAACGTTTTAGATTCTGTTCAAATGATGTAAGCGAGGAACAACCAATTATAGACTCTGGCAGCATATTCTAATCTTCAATAGCACGTGGAAAGTAACTGAACTTAAAGCAATCGTTACGTGGGACTAGGGGTGGTATGTACATATTATGGCGATGTCTGGAGTGTTCTTGTGTGTTGACCTGGAAGTAATCTGAATAGTTTAGTTTAAAATGATTATAAATTTACTGGAAGAGGAATTTCAGACGCTCAATCCTCGTCCTAAGTTCAGGACTATCCAGTCCAGCTTTATTACAGAGTTCAGTAGGAGAATGATGTCGGCGATATTTATTAAAAATAAATATCGCACCAAGTCACTGTATTTTTGTTATTTTATTGCAGTTTCTCTTTGTGTAAGGGTCCCAGACAATTTTAGAATATTCGATAATAGGTCTGACAAGGGTTTTGTAAGCAAGACACTTTATATCAGATGGGGCGGTATAAAGGTTACGTCTAAGGCTATACAACGCCTTGGTAGCCCTGGAGCATACATTATCAATATGAGTGTTCCACCGGAGGTCGGGCGTGAACCATAGCCCAAGATATTTATAGTTTTGTACACGCTTGAGGAAAGCATTGCCAATCTGGTAGTTGTAATCTAGAGGTGCTTTCTTTCTAGTTATAGTCATAAAGACTGTTTTTTCTGTGTTCAAACTCATTTGCCATTCTTCGCACCAATCCTTTATTCTTTGAAGATTGTTGTTTAGATTAACTTGGTCATGTTCAGTCTCGATTCTGCTATAAACAACACAGTCATCGGCAAACAACCTTATCGGGACCGTAACGCGGTTTGGTAGGTCATTTATATATAACAAAAGTAAAAGGGGACCCAGCACGCTCCCCTGGGGGACTCCGGAATTCACTGCAACTGCTCTAGACTGTTTATTTTTTATTTGAACAAACTGCTGACGGCAGCTGAGATAGGATGAAAACCATTTTGTCAAGTGATTATTTTGAAACGTTTTGTCAATTTTAAACAGGAGCTTTGAGTGCGACACTTTATCAAATGCCTTTGCGAAATCCAAATATACCACATCAGTTTGACCACGCAAATTGATTGTTTTTGAAAGATCATGAACAAATTCGATTAACTGTGTTGTTGTAGATAAGCCTCGGCGGAAGCCATGCTGCTTCGAAAATAATAGATTGTGCGTATCAAGATAGGACATCAGGTGTTTGTTAATAATGTGCTCGAGTATCTTTGAACATGTACTGATAAGCGAAATAGGATGGTAGTTGCGCTCATCCCGAGAGGAGCCACTTTTGTGAACAGGGGTAATTTTAGCCTGCTTCCACGCTAGTGGGAAAGAGCCACTGCGCAGGGACGACTGAAATATTTTTGTAAGGAAGCGAGCCGCCCATTCAGCGTATCTGTACAGAAATTCGTTTGGTATACCATCAGGGCCGGGGGTTTTTCTTGTATTTATATTAAGTAAAAGATTTAGGACACCCTCTTCGCTAATTACCACATCATCGATCGGCCGCTGCAATGGTGACGTAGAAAACTCGGCCAAAATGCCATTATCATGAGTAAACACAGAAGCAAAAAAAGAATTGAAATCATCAACACGTTGTTGAGTAATTTCAGGTGGCCTCGGAGAGCTTGCTGGGGGAGTTATAAAGCGCCAAAACCTTGAGGGGGCTTCCTTCAAGTATTTCGTCAATGTCACATTGAAAAACCGATCCTTGGACTGCTTGATCAGACGTTTCAGTTCTTGTCTCATTGAAGAAATGCAAGCTGTTCCTTCAGGGGTACAATTTTTCGCACAAGATTTTTCTTTCCGTTTTAGTTTTCTTTTTGTGTGAATGATTTCTCTGGTAATCCAGGGATTGGTTTTACAAATGCGTTTTCTAATCCTGGGTACATAGCTGTCTATGCACTTCCCTACAACAATTGAAAAGAAATGCCATAGCCTATCAGTGCTGCAGTCAGTGTTGTAAAGGACCTGAAATTCATCAAAGGACCTTTCAAGATAGTCCAAAATAGACACATCATCAGCCGCCATAAAATTCAATACAGTGCTAAGTGTGGCTTTACCCAAGGTGTCTGGTGACAATGCTAGGTGCGTTACTACCATTCTGTGGTCGGATAGGCCTTCTACAACTTCACAACGGCTGAGTAACGGCAACAGCTTTGGGGACACAAAAACCAAATCAAGGATAGATGACCTTGTAGTCCCTATCCGAGTAAATTCAGTGACACTTTGCGTTAGCCCGTAGCAGAATGCCAGCTCCAGTAGTTGCTCAGCACTTGCAACCTGTTCCGATCCAGGAGACTGGGATAGCCAATTAATATCCGGAAGATTGAAGTCCCCTAATAATAATACACTATCTTGGAGGCTAAAATTAGAATCCATAAAATTTCTTATCTTTGCGATTATATCAAGAGAGGAATTCGGCGCTCTATAAATCCCTCCAATATACACAGTTCGCTCGCTGAACCCACACCTAATCCACAACATTTCTATGTCACAGTTATCATCCAACACTGAAAACCTAATGTTGTCTTTAATAAGAAACGCAACACCACCACCTCTTCCTTGCCGGTCTTTTCTAACAATTGTGTAACCTGTAGGTGTTACTTCGAAATCTGCTACATCCGTATGTAACCAAGTCTCTGTTACGACCATTATATCCGGTTCATGCTCCAGGATTGCGGCTTCAACTGCATCAGCTTTATTCAGCAAACTTCTGGCGTTTACATTAATAACCTTAACAGATGCTGTCGGTCTCGATTTGCGTCAGTCAGAGCTGGTAATACCTGGGCTAGCATACCTGAATCGCTCGTTGGTAGTCTCATTCCAGCCATAGAGAACGTTGTTTACTTTCAGTTTATCGATGATTAGTTTAACCTTTGCTCCCTTTGCTCTTTCATCCGCTGATGAAATCCATAGTTGTTTTCTGATTTCAACTACTCGTTTAGAGTAATCTTCGCTGATACTGAATTGTGTTCCCTTGAGGTTGCGGCAGTTTTTCAGTATTTTGGTTTTGTCCCTGAAGTCTCCTACTTTCAAGATGACCGGACGGCTTCTTCCAGGTATTTTCTTTCCTAGACGGTGAATTCTCTCAATGGAGCTACACTTTGAGCCAAGTAATTTGTCAAAGATATCGTCATTCACCTTACTTAAGAGTACTGCCTCATCCTCAGATTCTTCTTCTTCCACTCCGCGTACCATAAGGTTGTTGCGTCTAGAACGATTATCTAAGTTATCGATATGCCTGGCAAGAGCCGTCAATTCACTGTCATGGCGACCAACACTTGATTCTATCATTGTAAGCCGGCTCTGTGTTTCACCCAACCCTTCAAGTTGTTTTTCAATAGTCTGGAGCCTAACATGCATGTCGGAAATGCTGGCATCCGTAGATGTCTGCTTGGCCTGAATTTCAGTAACTTTTGCTAGTAGTTTACTCTGGTTACTTAATATTTCCTCCAGCATTTTTTCAACCTCGGGCCCAGAATTTTCCTCTACGTCACAATATTAAAAAGAAGCAAGACATGAAGCCCGGACAGTAACTGCAATCATGCAAATCACTATTGCAAATAAAAAAGACAGCGAAAAAATGACAACAAAGTAAACTGTCTTCAAAAAAAACTGTCTCATGGGGGCCGGACCAAACTTTTACTGTTTGACCGCTCCTTCTCACACGGAAGCGGTGTCTCTCTCTGCGGTATTCAACAATGGCAACGCGCTGCTGCACCCAGGCTACGCCCGCGGCAGCTTTCGCACGAGTTGTTTACATTTGTCGTGTTTGTACGCTGTTTCACCTGTATTCTTTTCTTCTTTTTTGCTGTTATCTTATCCCAGCCGTACACGTCCGCAACTTTCCTAAGCTGCGGGCGGAAAATGTAGCTCGCCTTTTTTCGCAAACACAACGCTTCCTCAATATTTTTCGTGCTACTGATGCCTTTTACGTCGCTACAAGTTACGTAAGGGCGGGAATATGTATGAGTATCATTTTTTACCAGAGCATAGTATCTTAAGTGAATAGCGTTCGTTTGATTAGGGCTGAGGGGCACAAAGATGCATTCGGGGAAAGGGTGAGGGGTGCCGGTCATACGAGTACGGCTAAAAAATTAAAACTGTTAATGCAGCCGAGTGAATGTTACAAAAAAAAAAACGCTAGGCATTCGCGGAAAGCGCAGTGCCGTCACAGAAAAAAGCTGGAAGAGTTGCACTTCTACAACCAGTTGAAAACTCTCTTGGGGCTGCTGTTACAAGTACACTTCCAGGGCACCCACTATGCCATAAATTATAGTTTCTTTCAGGTTGCAAAGCGCCCACTATACGCCATTATTCGTCATCTTTAGGAGGATCGAGGTACCCGCCACGCAATTGCAAGACATCATGTGCAGTTTGTTGATGCGGTAGCAGCTGACGATGAATTTCGACTGAGCTCTTTGCAATAGGAAGCATTCAACTACCTCCTCGTTACGCAATTCGCATCGTTTGACACCTGGTTACGAAATTGGCGCTGTGTGACGCCAGCCTGTTATGTTATTTTTCTAGAATGCAAAACTACACATTTTAACACGAATGTTTCTTGACATAACGCCTGTATAGCGTTTTATGCGGTAGTTTCGAACAACCGCATCGATCTGAGGTAGGCTACTGGGTTGCCACTTAAAGGACCCAGGTTCGAGTTTGAGTTTATCCGGGATACTTTTACTATCTAGTTTTAAATGCGAAGCATTTCTTAGTGAACTTCGGCGACTTTTAGCGTATCTATCTATCTATCTATCTATCTATCTATCTATCTATCTATCTATCTATCTATCTATCTATCTATCTATCTATCTATCTATCTATCTATCTATCTATCTATCTATCTATCTATCTATCTATCTATCTATCTATCTAGCCGCTTACGTTTGGATGCTCTCGTGGTCACCCCCTTAACTTGGCGTGAACCAAAATTAGCACGGGAAGGTTAGATGGTTTGACGAATATGACGCACTAATCAAGACATAAATAATGTCACACTGCCGTCCCTTACGTCGTCAAACACTTCTCGCCAGACAGTGGCACATGCCCACAGGCGGGTTTGTGCCGGTAGCGTGCGGGTATGTGCCAGAGGTGACTGACACGTAATATCAACCCAGGAACGACGAGAACACACATGGGGAATTCGAACGGGCGACCATTAATACCCGACATCGGTAGCGTCACCCGACGAATGCAGGGTCCCAGCTGGAATCAAACCCATGCATTCCGCGTGGCAATGAAGCATTTTACCACGGAGCTACGCCTTGTCTCGGAACTACTCTTTAAATAGACGCTAATCTTCGTGAAACGTCGATAAAGGCTGTAGTGCTGCCTATACAGTGTTATATAAATTACATAAGTACTCCTTTGATACAGTCGTCACGTCGGATTAACGTCAATTGTGGTTAGTTGCCATGCGCTGAAGTGGATTTATGTAGCAGTGTCCAGGGCCAGCGTGCTCGCGAGCATCAGCGCTTCATATCAGCTCCTAGTGTTGTTAATACTCCTGCTCCGGTTGGCGTCGTTGCGCAAGTGCAAACAGCTGGTTATATAAACATCTGTAACTCTTCAACATATGTCTGTGCGTGCAACATTTGTACATATATTTAGCGTCATTTCATGACGTGTCGCTCAAAAGCGAAATTGCTACACGGTCACCTTTCCTCCACACGCTTCGCTTAACGTCGATTCCCAGGTGCGCGGGATCCGCCGAATTTTTTCCCCTTAAATAGATCGATGACGGTTGTTCAACGCGAACAAAAAAGTGAAGAAACACAGAGCAGTTAAATCATCTTTGATCTTGAATTTATCAGTCAACACTGAATTGTCGCATGTTACTGAAGTGTGATTGATAATTTTTACCTGTTTGTATATATTATCTTTAATCGGCACTCATGCGCCTGTCTTATTCCATTATTCACAGCGTTGCCTTTACTTCAGCACTTTCGCTCTTGTGCTGCAAGCTCTTATGAAAATGACAAACTCAAAGCACCGTCTGGTGCTTTGAGTTCGTCATTTAGTGCGTCTTCTTCGACGCACTAAATTTACGCATTTCAATCCGCGAATACTGCACGTATTTGCATGCCACCATAGACACAAAACCGGTTTTTTCACTCTGAATGATTTCGTATATATATATATAAATTTCATGCCAAATAAACTTTGTGCACGACCGCTGGATGAAAAATTGTGCGGTATGCTTTTTTATCCAACCAGGCTATGCAAATACTTTTGCTTGACAGGATTGCACTGGAGCCGCGCCATTCTCTTCCAAGGAGGGAACGAAGTTTTCCGCTCTGAGACATTAATACTTAAAAAACTGGCTCTTCTCCATCACTAGCGTGCTTTCTTTGCGAAGGATATTTCTCCCGGCATGCATAGAATATCGATTCGTCATGCATTCGGCGGACTAGAATATGTTTCGCCATATATCTCAATTCACGATCGCGGTGCCTCATTAAAGCTCCGTTGTCTCAAACGCATACCCCAGTAGCTCTAATCATTCTATATTACAATTAAGTCCAAATGAGCCGGGTAACGGTGGTGGCGGTGCCTGTCAACCATGTCGTTTTGAATGCACGCTTAGGACAGCTCGCAATGTGAAATGGAGCTCGTAGGCCGCTTCCCTCTTGTCACTTATTTAGACGCATCCTTCGCTTCGCGGTCGATCTAGCAGCTCTTTGGTTTAATATTCGATGAGCGGGAACACTCGATTCAAGGGTCGCATGGCCCCTGAAGATTCCGAATTTTTTTTCTGGGCACTTCACAGGCTACAACACTCTTAGGGACTTGGGGACTGTTTGTGCTTTGTGTGCCTTAAACAAAATAGTGACCTGATATTTGAGGATGACTCATTTTTTGGTGTCGCTATACATACTCGAGACACTGATCCCACTAAGCACAATATAGGTATAACTCGTCTTATTCAAGCTCATCGCAAATAGAGGCTTTAAAAATGTTTGGTAAAGCCGAGAGCAACAAGGGTGGGGTCTAGTTGGACAGTCGACAGGCAAGGCGAATCTTGCCGAACATCTCACAACGCTTTCTTTCCATGAAAGCCTCCGATATTTCAGCGTTCTTCAGAGAGAGGGAGAAAGAAAAGAATTCCCATTTTCGTGTTATATTTGATATGACATATGACCTAGAAATCGTCAAATGCAGAACGCTCATGGGAAGGGGAAGGGGGAATACCACTACGGCCATGATATGCGATATTGAAAGAGAGAAGAAAAATATCAGAAAGGTAGGAACGTTAACTAGACGAAGTCCAGTTTGCTTCCTTACGCGGGTAGAGGGTAATGAGGGAGAAAAAGAAAAAGAGAGGAGGAGATACACATTGTACATAACACACACACCGCACACACAGATACGATATTGAAAAATTTATAGTACAGTCGAGGTAGGAACCGAAGCTGTTTGGCTGCCTTTAGGTTTGCTGCTTAAACCCAGTAGGTCATTTTTTTATCCGTCTTCCTTTTTAGAACTTATAGAAATGAAGCAGTCGAAGTGATACCTACTTCAACCTCTTTACCGCAAGCAAGCTAGTGCAGAACAGTGCAGCTCTATGAGTCATAATTGCGCCTAGTCTAGGAGAGTTGACAGGGAGAGGTATACGCACTTGATGGTCTAACTGATAAGTAGGAGAAACAGCCTTCCTTCGCTTGCTGTTGCCTTTTCACATATCGCATAGCGTTTCCATTTTGCTTTACGATCAATTTGTTCGCCAATCACTTTCATGGGTATGAGCCAGTTTATGTTAGGTGACAAAACAACAATATAAACAATTTCCGGTTAACATTTAGCTCGTATACCTTGTGTGGGTACGAGTCATACCAGAAGGAGACGATCGTCATCATGGTATTTCTCGCTCGCGCGGCTGCAACCAAGCGATCGCCTTGTCAATTTACTGCTAGAAGACACGCCTTGAAAATCCCCGCGAGATATTTCGATCGTAAGAAGATGGTTGAAGAGGAGCGCAAAGATGTCGAAGACATCCGCACGTCGGAGGAGTTCAAGACCCGGAGTTTCGCGTTCTGCGCCACCGTTGTGCTAGGCGGCATGGCGTCGATCATCATCCTGCTATGCCTCTTCGAGCCACCGATTCGGTCTGTCGTTACGCCCACCTTTTGCTGCCCAAAAGTTATGGAAGAGATTCTGTGGGCCGCTAATTTCAGCGTGAACCCGTGCCAGGACGCATACGAGTACACCTGCTCCAGACGCACCACTTCGGCGACGATTTACTTCGAAAAACCGGCGAGCATTTTTTCTTCAGACCCACTCCGCGGATTTCCTACGACGAGAGCTGGCAGAGCCATCGCAGCCTATTACCGCTCTTGCCTGGGGGGCTTTGCTACCAATGCCTCTGTCGCGAAACAGTCGGCAGAAGCGGTGCTAAAGTACACGCACATTACGTCTCCCATGGCCCCTGAAAGACTGCTGGAACTGATCCTCGAGCTGCCGCTGAAGTACAGCATTCCCTCCGTGCTGGACATACGAATCCAGACAGTTCCCGGGGACGAGTTTTCAACGGTTCTCGTTGTGAAGATGCCAACCACAAGCAGGTTTCCGATTGTCTTCGACTCTCGGGAGCTCGTCGAAGTAAAAACAGACATCATCAACACCATCAACGATGCGTTGATGTCTAACGTTAATATGTCTGACGTTGACAAGTTCCTTCAGGACCTCAGCAGCACTCAAAAGCGGGAAGAAACCAGCAGCATCGTATCATTGTTGTCGCTTACCACGAGGATCACGGCAAAACAGTGGGTGGAAGTACTTTCGAGACTGATGAATTACGACACGCTCTTTGAAATCACTGGGGTTCCAGTGCACATACTCAATGCCACACTTGAGAAGTTCCTCAATCCAGACGGTCAACCTCAAACTACTGCAATGGCATTGATCAGCTCGTCACTACATCTGGCATCGCGAATCATGACGCACGCTAAATTCAGCCAGGACCGGAATAGCTTTTGCGAGCTCCACGCTCAGCAGCTGCGCCCTCTGTGGATCCAAGACGGGATAGGCTACTTCTCAACGAGCCCGCAGGACATCGGGATTCGTAGCACCTATTCGACGCTGGTGGGGGTCATCTTGCAGCAGATTGCCAACATGATGACTTCGGAGGACCTCGAAAAGCTGACCATGCAACTGAACAACGTCCGTCTACTCCTGCCATCCGAAGTAGTTCATAAGGATGACGAACTGCCGGTATTCGACTTCACTTTTGCGCAAGCTTACCTCGAAGGCCGGGAATACATGTTTCGCACCTCGATGTACCGTACTCGAACGCTGGGCGTAGGCGTGGACTTCATAGAGGACGTCGAGAAAGAAACGACAACTTCCAGGGGCAGAACACTAACAGTTCCACTGATCATTTACAGAATGTTTCAGCTGAAGAACGATGCTGACCCTATCGTGGCCATGCCTACTCTTGGTGTTCCGCTGGCGCGAGCTATTTGGCTGATGGTATTTTCGGTCAAATGGAACAACAGTTTTTCGGAGTCCTTCAGAACCTACCGAGAATGCCTGGTGCAAAGTATCAAAGAAGGAACGTGGCTTCCATCTCCAATGCGTCCGTCCGAGCTGTCCTGGCTGAGCTTGGGGTCTTGCGCAGAGGCATGCCGCTCTGACCACTGGTCAGACCGCTTGGAAGGAATCGGTCCCTGGAATGTGACGCGAGCCCAGGCGTTCTACATGATTTACGTGACCTACCACCACTGCAAGTCAGCCCTAGGCCGATATCTACCCTTGGCTACTTTTGACGCCGATACATTACTATTGACCTTGCCAGACTATCTCACGTCGCACGAGTGCAATGGCACTCTACCGAGCCAATCAGCTTCGACATGCTTTTTGTAGAAATTTGAAGAGAAGAGCAATTTGAGTAAAGGGTATGTTTTAGAGGCCAGAAAATGCGCTCTTTGTAGAAAACTGGTAGCGTTCACTAGTGAAATACTAAATCCACGCGAATTGTAGGTAAGATGTTTACGTGCATTTACCTCTTTTTTCATTCAGAATTCTTACTTCAGAAGTGTAGTAAAAGGTTAGTTTTTTTTTTGTTTAAAAATCTGCTTGCTTGTGGTAGAGCACATTATTTTCGGCCAATACCTTCAATCGGCTTTTGCAACTCTGCCTATTACAACGTTATAACACGTAGCCCATGTGTGCAGAGTGGTCACTTACGTACAACTGATATACATCAGTGGAACAATTTTTATGCATGCTTACTTTTTCAATAAGTTTTATTTATTAAAAACTACCGTCCAATGTCTGCTCTGCGACCATGAGTTTAAACACAATCGACTGATGCAATACTAAACACCTTTAACGCGTACTTAATGTACCTATTCTTAGGACATGTTGTGCGCCTACCTCGACTGATTGTACTGGTTCTAAAAGGTAAATGCTAGATAAGAGGCTTTTTGGCCCGGCTACAGTTTTATTGCTTTGAGAGGTGCACTATATCCTCGTCTCATAAGTAGCTTTTCTACGCCCTACGCATCTCAAGCACGACAGGTGCAATGCTTCATCGGAATGTACTAAATTTATTAGACGAATGTTTTGAATGCCCCATCAAGTACGAAAACTGACCATCAACGCCAGCGGTGTCAGCGTCAACACGAAAAGCTGCAAGATATCGACATCACGTGAAGATAAACCCAGATCGCCAAAATTAGTTAAATCGTTACGACGTCATCATGATGTCTCTACGACGTCCCACAATGAGCTGTCACATGACCTCATAACATGGCATCATCATTTTCTGACGGTTGGGCTGATAACAATGGCACTGTAAAACCACGCTAAGGTCAGAAAACTTTCGGAAAGGGCCGCAAGTGGGAGGGATAAATACAATTGATGGGGGAAGAGAAAAAAATGAATTTTGCTTCGCCTTTGAATCGCCTTGGGCGAATCTATGAAAGATGTGACTTTTTGTTTTTATTTTTTTTGCACCGGGGAAAAAACTTGTCACGCCCGAATCGCCTAGTATGGCAGGTCAACCTGGACCAATGAATAAGCGAGGTGAAAGGAAAGAACAGATGTCAGGAATGCGGAACTTGCCATGTCCTCCGGGTGAATAGCGTTATTGCCGGCCTCACACTTTTAATATTTAGGGTATATTGTTTCTTGTATACTTTAGTAACAAGACGGCAGATGAAAGTATGTTCATGTCACTGGAGCGACAACTTCTCGCTCTCAGCGGAATCTACGTTTACACTTGATTGCTTACTGTCGGCTGAATGTTATATAAGAATGCGTGCTGTCACCTCTGAGATACCCGTTCATTCCCCACAGTGTTTGTTACACCATTTTGTGTACAATAATTAAAAGTCAGGTCTTTGTTCAATAACAAATGTATAAAGTATGCAATTGAACTCTCGGGATCCACAATAGTGCCCTACTCGTCTGATACATATCACATTATTCAAAACTAGGTGTGCCCTTTTTTAAGAACGTGTCCTGCCCCTTTTCATCCCTTTTATGTGACATAGGACCACGTCGAATAATGATGTTTCCTGGACGATTACAACTACCGTAATTACTCGCGCACTGCCAGCGCTGACTACTGATTCTCGTCCACCATTGCACACAGCAATTAATGTTTTCTTCGTTGATTTCTTGTTTAGTGAAATGGTCGGCTAATGACTTATTTTTCGTCTGCTAGCATAAAAATTGTCATGCCTTCGCGGTCGCCAGACATTGCTTGTCTCGCCTTTCAACAGAGCGTTCAGCACTGATAATAACCCTGATCAAAGATTCGTTTTCAATGCGTAAAAATTTATATACTTACATTTCAAAATATAGGCTGCGTAGTATATATCCCACTAACTCTACTGCATTGATCTGCTCTGCTTGAAAATATTGACACTCATGGTGTATACCAGGGGTTTAACATTGAAAAAATCTTCTTAAGCCTGGAGTAAGATTGCGGCAAATAGGCCATTTTCTTGGGGGCTTCTGTCTCGTGAGAAATACATTGTAACGTGGCCATTAATTTCATTACGGTATGTTTTGCTGACTCGTTTTGGAGACTGCTCATTTTATAGAATTGTACACGCAAGTTAGTAGTCATGGTAGGATAACTTAAGTTGTTACAATGACCATGCATATAAAGCCTTGTTGAAAAAGAAAAAAAAACTACATGGATATCAAGTTCTGTTTATTCCGATACTACAAA
Organism: Rhipicephalus annulatus; assembly: GCA_013436015.1. NCBI lineage: Eukaryota > Metazoa > Arthropoda > Arachnida > Ixodida > Ixodidae > Rhipicephalus > Rhipicephalus annulatus. The sequence continues at coordinate 145,187 of WOVY01003571.1, read as the reverse complement.
AGTAGGAAGAGATGAACGTGAAAAAGGAAATGCACGTCCTGATCGAATTTGGAAAGTTTGTCGCAAGTAGCATCAGAGTGACAACACAAAAAGAAATATGCTTGTGCTCATCGCTAAACGAGATTCGAGCCCTCCATGACCTCAATTCGTAACTATGTTACGCCCCTGTGAAGACCTGACAGCCTCTGTGAACCATTAGATTTTGGCCATAATGTTTTTTTTTTCTGCTTCTTCTTACGTTTCCGAGGAGAATAAGCCATCAGAGTAGAAGCGTGCGCCAGAGCTTTTAGACACTTCTGCACCATCATCAAACCATGTACAAGGAGCAGCAGCAACATTACTTACGAAGGTTTGACCTTTTCCGGCGGCATAAATCTTTGCACAAAGAAACCTACCGTAAGTACAAGTTTTCTGATTCCTGTATGTTAAGCAAAGTAACGCTGCAAACATGCCCTGTTGTTCTTTCTCCGTCATTGGTTGTATGAGAAGTATTTCGTGTGAGAAATAAATTCCCACTTTCTCGTCCTCGTTGTTGTCGTCGGCGCCATTGTGGCTTATTAACATCAAACCACAGAAGTGTGTTCGATTCCTGCCAAGCAGCACGATGATTCCTACTTGCACCTAAGGTGCCAGTCCTTAGACGTAATGGAGACGTTTACCTTGTTCCAAGTTATCAGCATTTGTGAACCCAACGCGTGCGCGAGCTCTCCTTTCTCTCATTTTTTTTTTCCATCTTTCAAACTCCCTCATCCCTATCCCCAGTGTAGGGTAACATACCGGTCGCTCTAGACTGGTTAACATTCCTGCCTTTCCTTTCCCTCCTGTTACTCCTTTACCTTGAAACGCGATACGCAGCTACAAAAGAAAAAGGTTTCCTTCTCCGTTTATTTCCGAAAATGCAGTTTAATCTCAACTGATGCGACTATTTGAAGTGGAGGAATGCACTTTTTTATAGGATTCTCCATCTTGTTTTTGTGACAATCGACTTTGATTCTTTGGAGACATTACTTTGTACTGTCCTTAATAACAGAGTTACCCCCAAACCATAGTAATGAAATAGAGATTGCCCTACACCTCTCGTTTTTTTTTTCTTTTTCTTTTTTTTGCGCAGTTGAAAAGGCAGCCACAACTCCGTATCACGAGAGCGAACGAGCAGTAATTGCCCGAGGCATTTGTCTTAAAACCAATGTGCATTTGCCACGCCCGGAGCATAGGAAGAGTGCCGAGATGCCGTCCAACGCACGCGTAATATCTGTGCATGCTGTGTCACTAATGACACTCTTAAGAAGAGCTTATGAATTTGGCGGGATACACGCACACATCGCGTCGATGCAAATGCTCGGAGTATGACCAGAAATCATGGAAATTCAGAGTCACTGTTATGCTAATAGCGTCCCAGTAAAGGGCGCCAGCTGTCTAATTGCGATAGGGGGTGGAAGGCGCGGGAACGCGAATCCTTTGAGCCTATGGCCGTTTCACTTCGAAGAGCGGGAAACACTGCGGCAATGAATAAATTTCCCGCAGCTGCGCCTTTCCGGGGTTGCCTGGGAGGCTGACTGCCCCCGTCCCCTCTCACTGTCTTTTGTTTCCGTCTGCCTGCAAATCTCCACAGCCCTTCTCATTCGAGCAGGCGTATTTCCTTGTTTTCGTAAGGAACGCTCGCACTCCTTGTACAGCTGTACGAAGCTGTACGAGCTGTACGAAAACGTTGCCGCAGGTAGATGCTGATAGTAGTCTCATGCATAGGCATGCGGAGAGGAGGGGGGGAGGGGGGTGAAGGTTCAGTGCAGTGCCCCCTACTCTATTATGTCAATGTACGGGGCTGACTTTGAGCCCCACCCCCCTTCGAGTCGCACTGCCCTTCCCTCCCTAGTATGTCAATGTGTGGGGCTGACTGCACTCCCCCCGCCCTTTTTTTTAGTGACTTGAGGGGGCACCTCTCCTTTCCGAGCGCATGCATATGGTTTCATGTATGACTATCTGCTTTTATAAACAATGTGCTCCATGCAATGCGTGGTTAGGCTGTAATGAATAGTCTTACAGCCCCTTATGCATTTACCTAAAACGACTGGACGGGGAAGGCTTATCTCCTTTTTTATCTCTTATACCAGTGTCACGCTGGCACTTTTAATTGCGATCAGGGCGATCCGGAAGATTTCTCTTGATCGCGATCAACTTTATGACCACTGCTACACGGCCCAACTTAATCCGGTTCGAGCTTGGATCTGATGAACTGCCCCAGGTGGCACTTGCGTGCCGTAAAACACGCCACTGACAAAACTCGACGTACGGTATGCCTATAGAGCCCTTTATCAGCAATGGTATACGTGCAAAAACTGCTCGAACGTCCAAAACATTGCAGGCTACTGCGATAGTAATTTCATAAATCCATCACTCGATAAACTTTTCCTAGCACTTACGTGTATTGCTGTGTGAGATTCTTAACTTTCACTCTTTTTTTCTGATGGCCCCCGCTCATAGCTACGTAGTCACAGCGAAGCGTCAATCTCGTTGTACGCGCCAGTGTTTCACTTCTGGCGCCTCAAGTCTGTTCCAGTCGCATCTGCCAGCGGTCAATTACTGTAAAGATCTCCTCATTCGACCACGTTGCGGCGTATAGTCAAAAGGCTTGCGACACTCATAATCAGTTTGCTTCTAGGCGCCCTAACAGCTCTGACGGAGCGAGAGTTGAACTAAGCGCTGAAGGCAACCGTTGACTGCTTGTCGTCTGCTTGCCGTCTGCTTTTCCCGTAACTACATGCGGTCGATGCGAATCCTAAAATATGCAATACTTTAGATATTGTTTCAATTTCAACATTTTAGAATTTTCTTTTTTATAAACATCTAGCTTTTTAAAGCATTTTTATCGAACTATGCTCGGATTTCTTGTTTATTGTGCTTTCAACAAGCTCGGCTAGGCGGTGCAGACGGCAGCAAAATTGCGATTTCTCAAGCAGATCGCGATGTGCGGACCACGATAGTCTCGATTCTGATCACGCCTGATCGTGATTAAAAGTGACCGTGTAGCAGCACCTAATCTGGATCGTGGTTAATCCGTATCGACACTGATAGCGATTAAAACTGCCCGTGTGACATCGGTATTTACAGCCACCGTGGTTTTGCACTGCCCCCGGGATAACAGGCATTGCAAGCCTTGTGCAACTACCGCGGCTTTGCATGGCCTCAGAGATCAGCCCTAGTTCAGTCAAGTGGCTGTCTGAAATGATAACGTCATCATGGGGCACCGTGGTATTGAAAGTTAAATGATGGTGACGCCGCATATATGGGCCGGCCGTGACGGTATGATGAGGTCCTAAGGTGACGTCATCATCGGGATGGCTTTTTCCATCACTTCTACTGATGCTGACGACGCCCCAGGTCACTTTTTGGGTTCGATGAGGATTCTAAAGCTTTCACTTGAATATTGTAAACACTCAGGCCAGAACCATGCTTTTGATGAACTATATTACTGCACTCCTCGAAGCGTGGCAAAGTATTTTTTCCTCATTTTATTAGTTTCACGTTTTACAACAGTCATCTTTAGCGTAAAAAGCAAAAGGTCTAATCATAGTTTTATCACAGCATTTAAAGAATGCAACAGTGTGACACGGACCACGTGCTTCACGTTCGCTTTACGGTGCACTTGCCGGTGGACGTACATCTTTTTACAGTTTCCTCGACAAGTCGTACGTACCGTAAGCTTAGCACTTAGCGCAAAACTGCGTGCTTAAAAAACGCTGTAATGAACGAACCCTTTCTTGCGGCACGTTGCCAGCACGAACGCTTCACATACGAACTAAATAGGGTGAAGATGACAAAAAGTGTGTGGGTCACATCAAAAAGGCGGGCGTGTTTTTGTGATGCGCCATCTCGACTCCAACAGCTCTCATTGCAGCTGCAGAACAGCAGCGTAGCAAGACAGGCCTAACACGCAACATATTGTTCTCATTCGCTGGCGCGGCTCGTTTCTCACAGATGCGACGGACCCCTTCGCGATGAAGCTGGTATCCGACGCGGCCGACGTGAGCTGTGCGCTGATATTCTACGCACGGAAAGCGGGCCAACAGCGAAAAAGCGTGATCTGCCTGCCTGAAGGTTCCTAGCGTATACGCGGGCCCGCAATGTTAGTACGCCATCAGATGTGATGTAAGGTGGTGCTGTTTCCCTCGATAATCACGAAAGAAAGGGCACATTTCACAACAAAGTATTTAACAAGACTTGATGAGAGCTATAAGAAAGCTTGTACGCCAATGTTGGTCGCCATTATGGCAAAAGAAAAGTAAGAAAAGTGTTTACAAGTGAACAGCGAAAGAAAATATGCACTTATCCCACTTCGCGATAAATGGTGAGGTACTGAAAGTGGCAAAAAGATACGTCTACTTGGGGCAGGGGCGTAGGCAGCAATTGGTTTCTGGCGGGAGAGGGCAACTCCCTGAAATGTTCATTTTTCACTGTGTACGTCATGACAACAAGATTCTGAAACGAATTCAACTGAAGTAGAGGGCAATGCAATGAGTCACGGATAGAAAAATGACAGAGGTAAGCTTTAGGGACAAGAAGAGAACCGAGTGCCTGGTGGGTCAGTGAACGAATGGGTGTTAAGTTTAGCCACAATCAAGAAAAAAATGGGCACCGGCAAGGTATGTAGTGCGAAGGATAAATAACTGCTGGTCATTAGGAGTAACAGACTGTATTTCAAGAGAAGCCAAGCGCGTTAGGAACACACGGAACGTTGGGTGGGCAGATGAGCTTAATTAACAAGCTTATCAACAGTTAATAACAACTTAGTAACAAGTTAATTAACAACTAACATGGACGCAGAAAGCACATAACCAGGTTTAGTAGCGAGACACCACAGTGACCTTGACCTGCGGTGGGCGTAGTGAGACAAATAATGATTGCATTCTCGAATTCCTTAATTTCGTCATCACGCCCCGCCGCGGTGGTCTAGTGGCTAAGGTACTCGGCTGCTGATCCGCAGGGCGCGGGTTCGAATCCCGGCTGCGGCGGCTGCATTTCCGATGGAGGCGGAAATGTTGTAGGCCCGTGTGCTCAGATTTGGGTGCACGTTAAAGAACCCCAGGTGGTCTAAATTTCCGGAGCCCTCCACTACGGCGTCTCTCATAATCATATAGTGGTTTTGGGACGTTAAACCCCACATATCAATCAATCAATCAAATCAATTTCGTCATCACGCATTTCTTAAGTTCACTCATTAGAAAATAGTAGAATCGGAACGTTGTACTTGGCTGATGTAATCTGCTGGTACAGTACACGCGTGATCAAGGATCGCTTAGAGGAGCCATAGTTTCACAGTGGGCCGAAAATTATGAAAATAGGAATCAATATCACAATGAGTACCTATAGGGCCTACAAAACATTTAGGAATATAAACTCATTGTTAAAAAATGGGTGCATAAGCACGTTAATTGTGCCCATGTCCTTTACCCATCACTTACAATGAAAATGGCTGAATCGTGAAACCTTTTTAAGAACTGAACGCAGTAGACCATCAAAGTGGAAATTGAGTCAAGCCTACGACGCAGTAAAACACAGAATAAATTAAGAAAGATGACCCACATGGTACTTTACGCATTTTCTAGAGACGTCTCGAAGGTTATGTGGCTATTTTACCGTGACTTTTTATGACACGAACGCTGCCGTAAGTTTTAAAACAAATTTTGTCAGACAAGCACCGAAATGACAAAGTGGTCACGCATCTCAAGACATACTTGAAAGATCAGGCGATTTTTGCTACAGCTGAACCACATCATCCACGATATAAGGCTTAACCGCTATCACAACTCAAGTGCGAACCACTTCAAACTGGCTTTCCATTGAACGATGTATTGAAGGAAATAAAGTAATAAAAACTGTGAATAGTTGGAATCGCTACAACAGAAATAAAAGGGAAAGTTTCCATCGTTGCTTAGTGATACTCCATTCAAAGCGAATAGAGGGCTCAGTGATGCAAAGCGCGAAACCCAATATCACGGGTTCTTGCATTTCGCGCTCTGATTGTTCGCGCCGAGATCTTCTTTGCCCGTTTGATGCTTTTACCACTCCACGGATTTTTCAGCAAGAGAGAACGCGAATGATGCGGCATCACGGGCGAATCTTTTCGCGCTAACATCTTGGAGTGCGCGAGCGTCTAGGAGTTGAGTCCGCGAGCTGTGACACGTATTGATGTGAGCGTACTCCTGCTGTATGTATCAATGAGCATTTTAGTCTTCGAACTTGTGATTGATCAGTGAAAGGAAAATACGCGTGAACTCTGATTGCCCAAGGCAAGATACAATCAGTTTTCGTGTTTAGACGTTTCTTAGCTTTTTTCGGGATCCTGTGAGTTGTACTGTTGTTTGCGTACCGCTTACTCACGCAATTAACACATGGTTCAAACTATATGCCTCTTGCCGCAAAGATATATCTTTTCTCTTTTCAGGCTGTCTTGCTTTCGTGCAATTTTACTGACTGAAATGTGTTCGACTTGCAGTAGAATGCCAAGAGAGAGAGAACAACTTTATTGGTTCGATCCGGCAAAACAGGGGAGGGGATAGGGATGGGAACTCTTGCGTGCCCGCTTGCCCTACGGAGGCGGGGGCCTTGCTGCAAGCCATTGTAGTACGGCCCCCGCCTGTGTAACCAATATACTGATTGTATATTAGGGCGCTTCACTAGCACGACCTTGAGGTGCATATAGGTGCAAGGTTTTCTTCGCAACATTTTCGCTTTCCTGCTGGTGTTCTCAACCACCTGGATAATGTCACAGTTTTGCACTCCACGACACCAGCAAACAACTACAGCAACATAATTATCCTTAATTCATTTACACATTCACCGACAAACTCATTCGTTGTTCCCAGGTAAAACCAATGCCGAGTCCCGGTGCAGTGAACGCGCGTGGAATGAATGAATGCAAAACTTTATTACAAATATTTTTTCCGGTGAAGGTGGAGCCCTCAGACCAGGGCCCCTGTGGCCTTTGCCATCTTGCAAGATCTGTCGACCAGCTTGGGCTCTTCTTCAGGCTTAGAGCAGAACAGCACAGCCTCACACTGCTCCGGTGTTGGTGTAACGTTTCTTGGCACTACCCGTGTGTGTTGGCAGGCCCATTTCACGTGGTAAAGTGTGGGGTGTTCTCTGCATAGCGGGTATTTATTGGCGTATATTCCCGGATAGATTTTACTCAGAAGATTGAGATTGGGGTACGTATTAGTCTGCAACTGTCTCCAGGCAACCGACTGCTCTCTGATGAGGTCTTTGTGGGGAGGAGGGTATATCCTCCTCAGGGGTCTCTGGTGTTCTAAATTTGCTCCATAGCGTCTAGTAACTGTGGCTGGTTCCTCTTTGAACCCACGAGGAACTTTCGCTATTCGCTGAGATTACGTACGCTAACTTAGAAATGAGCCCGAACTGAACTTCTATCTACACTTCTAGTGTTCCACATCTTAAAGTTACACTACTCATAGAGCGAAAGCTCTACTATATAAGGCCACGTAGCCACATCTGCCAATGTCGCAATGGACACCACTTCGCAATATCCTTCAGCAGCCAGAACAAGAGTGTGGCAGGCGTGACGTGCCGCGTGATCTGCGGATGAAAGGCGTCGCCGTCGCCGCTGCACTCACTAGGAGGCTCGCTGTTGCTACATCACGTGTTTGAGCGAAGCTATAATGAAAAAAAAACCTTGTGCATATATATTTTGCAATACCGATACAAACATATATTTCTGGTCGTGATGTGTAGGTTTACAAAGTATAATGTCTGTCATTTCTTTTTCTTGGCGGTCCGACAGATGCTATCAATAATGTTTCTATTCTCTCTTGGAATAACTGTAGATATCACCTATATCAGAGTCTGTGCTATAATCAGGAAATAAATGAAGCCATGCTTCGCGTTAAGCACTTATTCTTCTTTACTCTCTCTCCCCTTCTCTCTCTCTCTCTCTCTCTCTCTGTGTGAGTGTGAGAGAAAGAAAGAAAGAAACAAACAAAGAAAGAAAGAATGAAAGAAAGAAAAAAAGAAAGAAAGAAAGATTGATATAGCAAGAAAAATTGCAAAGCCCGCACTGAGGGGTGCAAGGCTCGAAACAGCAAAACTAGACGATACTGATTACTAATCTGGTTGCTTCTAGGTCACTTCCAGGCCTCAACAAAGTGATGTAGGTTGCTTATAAATTGTTTATAGGGCGTTTCTATGGTTCAGCTAAGTGACGCTAGGCTGTTTAGACGTTGATTCTTAGCCTAGAAAGGTTCGAGTTTAACCACAGACAGACACGGATGTTCAAACTCCAGTGAAAGAAGCTCGCCCTGACAACAAGCGTTCGTTTCCGTTCTAGATGTACTATTGTTCTCTCGTTGTACGTACTCGTGGACTTCAGCTCGCCGCCAACACTTCGCAGCCATTTGTTGTTGGGCTAACATTTTTTTTATTAGACCAACGGTGATTGGTGGGACTTACCCAATTCCGCGGCACATACTCGTTTGTGATGATGGTAGGTTTTACAGCGAAAGCCTTTATGAGATCAGAACTCGGGTCACGCGCCACCGTAGTTGTCCACCGCCGCCACCACCACTCCTGTGCTTGGGCTTGTTGGCAAACTTGCCTTAGGCAAGCTTGATGTCGCGAAAGCAATCGCGTTAATACGACTTATAAAGCGTTTTAAAACAGCGAAAGACCAAGCCGTCGTCGTAAATGCGAATAGCGTAACGAGTGGGTAGTTCAATGCTCGAACCCATTACAAGAGCTTGTTTTTTTTTCAGCTATTTACTGTGGCGCATACCCACTCCAGGCATAACTCCTAATCGTCATCAGCCACTACATGAACAATTGGCACAAAATTCCTTGCAAGTGTTTAGCAGATACTACACTTCTCAGATGAATGACGAAAAATAGCATTGCAAATGCCGGCCCACTACCAAAAAATTTTTTATTGATAATGCCGTTGTGGGTATCAAGCAAGTGTGCTTGAAGCAGTTACCCAATGAGCGTTTACAAAAGGCTCTGAAAGGCCGCTGTTCTAGCTTTCGCTGTGACCGTTCTGCGCCTTACGCGCAAGCGCGGCATTTTTTGGTTCGTCTGACAGGGAACTATTCGCTAAAGAGTGTAGGTGTTAAAAAAGATTTATAGCAATAACGGCAAATGGCAGCACCACTTGTACTGCCAACACAAACACAACAAAAAGCCCTAAACGTTAACTTTCATCGGCCAAGCTCACGATTTACGCTTTATGTTAAGGAATCTCCCACCTACCTAGGTCGGCGAACTCGCTCATTAGTACTCACTCCGACTCAGATTGAGCCGCGAGTCTGAGTCTTAGAGAGTCCAGAGAGTAATATTTTGGTGAGCTTGAATCTGAGTGAGTCTGGTCGAAGAAACTTTCTGTGAGTGTGAGTTCGAGTCAATAAGCCGATGAAAGAAACTTTTTGTGAGTCTTAGTCCGAGTGAGTAACGCACAAGATTTCTTTTTTGAGCGATTCTTATTGAGTTCCGAAAATTTTGCCGACCTATGCCCGCCATGAATATGCAATTAGAGATTCATCACACTTTCAACGCTAAACCATATTAAACAATTTCTCCGTCAAAGGGTTATTGCGTGTAAATTAATTTGATCTGTCTAATCGCAAAAGCCTTTCAGAAATGTTCGGGTGCTTAAGTACACGCACATGCGTTCTGACGTGGTACAGTCTAGACACGAGGAATCAAATGACGCAGAAAGACACTTTGCGTGTTGTCAGTTTTGTCGTCTGTTAAGAGCTAGTTAGGCTTAACAAGGTAAGCCAACAAGCCCATGCACAAGACCTGTGTTATCATAACTGCAGAGGCAAAAAAGGGGGGTCCTTATGATCGCATACGAAACTCATTTACCTAATAATGAAAGTTGTAGCTACATAACGAAAAAACCACAACTTGAGTAGAGGCTAAGAACAGAGGGCGGAGTGCTTGCAAGCAACCGAAAATTTTAAGTTGTTTTTTTTTAATTGTGAGTCAATGCTAATTCTCTGTTAGGAGTTATCGCGGAAGGCATAGTGTTTGCGATTAGTATGAATAAAGAATGAAATAAAATGAACTAGGTAACTGTGCGAATCAGCATTTAAATGAAGCAAGTTAATCATATTGTGAAGCAGGCTAGATATGTTATAATAATTGCTCTTAGTCCTTAATAAACTGGTAAGTAAGTAAAGCAAGAACGTTTTCCCGCTTTCTGTTAGACTCACTCTCTGATCAAACCCGACAGGTTAAGATTACAGTGATTAAGAAGAGCACTCCTAAAGCTGTCACTTAACCACGCGAAAACTGACACAAAGCCGTATAACAAGGCATGAACAATGCTGTTGAGCTAAGTAAACTGTTGATTACGTGAGAAAGTTAGGAGGCCTGGTTACAGTGGCAAAAGTCCGTAACGACACGGCCGAAGTCGATGCCAACACAAGACAAGAGTTGTTAATGCCAGGCGTCTGGACAGCTCTCGCTTTTGTTTAGCCTCAGTTAATAATGGATACGTAGGAATACCATGGCAAGCTGCGTACTGCTGATGCGAAGAGCCGCAGCAAAAGAACAAGCTAAGACGTTCAACCCGGGTGTGGACTTCCAGTAAGCGCCAGCCCGAAGCTCCACATGCAGCTCTACTTTGGCCGAGTCGAATGTATCGAACCAACATAATACTTGCCAGTATGGCTCCCCAATTTTCGAAAACGATCCTCTCGAGACGTTGTAGCATGTGTGCGAATAAATAGAGAACAAGAGGGAAAGGAAAGGCAGAGATGTTAACCAGCCTGGAACGACCGGTATGCTACCCTACACTGGGAATAGGGATTTGGGAGTTTGAAAGATGGAAAAAGGGAGAAAGATGAGAGCACGCACACGCGTTGAGCTCACAAATGCTCATGCCTTCGAACACGTTCACGCGCACTAACTAGAAAAGTCCGAAAAGACGCGGTTTTAGTTAACTGGTGTTCCACTGAGTGATGGATGTTTCCTGCACTGCTAAGAAATTATGGCGATTGTTAGCCATATTTATACTCGAGCCATTCAAGTACTGGGCTTAAGGCGTCCAGTACTTTGAGAGCACTTCAAGCACACGTGGTCCCCATGTCCAACAAGATCTCTCGGATGTGTACGAATAAAGGTACTAAATATTCAGTATGTCCTTCACTCGGATACCTAAAGGCCAAGGCCTTCTCCCTGTTTGATTATTCATCGGGCTATCCGCATGAGGACCAGAGTTATTGCAAGACGCATAGAGCCGCTGTGAAAGAAACGCGCATCAAAGGCACACTGAAGTGGAACTGTGAACTAGTTTCGCGTGATAAACTTTAATCTCAGAACTCCAATGCCGCTAATTTCACCATCATAGATCTATCAATAAGATTAAAATTAAGTCCAAGTATATACTTTAAATTTTGGGCCAAAATCTTGAAGTGGAACATCACATACTTGAAAGTGTAATTAGCTAATTTTCACATCTCTGTCTTGCATATGTAACGCAACGGGCTTTGCTGATTGGTGAACATAACTTCGGCGAATTCAAGTGCGCGACCATTGGCAATTACCTTTTTCGCAGAACTTGTTTTTCTCGAAGCGACCAGTTTGATCAAGGTCTGCTAACTGTATGGACGAAATTGACCTGGCCACCCTTTTAAAAGCGTCTTTTTTTTCTTTTTTTTTCTTTTTAGGGGTGAAGTTCATTGGGGTGTAGGTCACTCCCTCATAGTTGTGTGCTGTAGAGCCACTTCTAGTTAGTTATAAGCATTGTTCACTAGATGACACTGTGTGTACATGTCCTTGTAGATGTCACTCTATGGCATCAGTGGTTTTCGTATAATAAGAAATTCACAGAATATCCACGGAGTTAATGATGATGAGTGGGGCGAAGCGTCTGTCTGTCTGTCCGATGTGTGCTCTAGTGTGACAAAAGTGGATGGACGGTTGGACGCACAGACAAATAAACCAACAGACAGACAGACAGACAGACAGACAGACAGACAGACAGACAGACAGACAGACAGACAGACGGACGGACGGACAGACGGACGGACAGACGGATGGATGGAAGGATGGACGGATGGATGGACGATTTGCCTCACTCATAATCGTTTACTCTGTGGATTTGATGTAAATTTATTTTCTTGCATTTGCTTATGTTTGTCTGAGTCCGTTTTTTTCCCCTTGAGTTTCCTATACTTTTTCCCTTTTCCTCACCTCCTGTCTTCCTTTCCTCCATATTTTTTCTCCTCCTAAAAGAGTAGGCAAGTGTTCTGCCTCTCCAGATGTCCGTTGCCAGCTTTCTCTCTCCGTCTTGACCTCTGCGCTCTCTTTCCCTCTTTCCTCTATGCCCTTGGCATGGAAGTCCTAGCACATCTGGACATCCAAATCAAATCAAATCACTGGCTCAATCAAATTCCTTGAAACGCGGAATTTTAATTTACTGCCCACCTCAGAGTACAATATATATACTTCATTTTTAGTGAAAGTACTTGGAATCTAGGCGACACGTTCAACATTTATGACGTCACAGGGTGGCGTCACCACTCACATTTTCTCTTTGCACGTTTTCTCGCGGAAAACATGATGATTTCGAAATTGTGAAATAGTAATTTACTAAATGAGAAAGCGTTTTTTTTCTTTACTGTCCCGTAACTTACTTTAACGTTTTCATCATAATGCATTGCGTGCAATGCATTCATTGTTTTGCTCTATTTCTTCAGTTGAAAGTTATTCGTACGTCATTTAAAATTAGAGTCTTGCGGGCTCAAACATGTTAGAGCCACAACAAAGCTTACCAGCTGTAACTTATTATGATTCCGGTAAGACTTTATGTAGAACTTTTTTTCTAACTAGTGCCAGACGCCAGTGCTTGACGGATGACAACTACCGCTCAAGTTGTGGTGGCGATGACGTGCCGTATTCTGCACAAGAAAACAATATCTTTCGGGTAGCTCGGGGACTCTTGGTTTCACTTGACCAGGAAAAGGCATTCGATCGCCTCGAACAGAGATTTATATTTAGCGTAATGGTGGCATTTGGCTTCTCGCAAAACTTCGTTAAGATTCTCAGAAACGCATGCCGAAATATACGCAGCAAGTTGTTTCTTGATGGTTTGGAGAGTGCGCCATTTCCTGTTACCCGTGGTGTTCGCCAGGGGTGTCCTTTATCCCCTGCACTTTGTGTACTCAGCCTCGAACCATTCCTTCAATCGCTAATCGCTGATCCTTACGTTAGAGGCCTTCGTCTTCCAGCTAGTGGTACCGTGACGGTGACAGCATTTGCTGATGAAATACGCTGTATTTGAAGAATGAGGACAGTTTATCCCGTAGCTTACGACTTCTTGCTACGTATGGCACGATTTCAGGTGCTGCGTTTTATTTTTCAAAATGTGGATAATTATTCATTGTTTCCCCAGTAAGTCCGTTTCTTGGTGTTCAAAAAAGTGACTCCATTCGCATTCTGGGGCTTGATTATACTTTCTACAGCATATCAGCCTCCTTGTGGAATTCAGTAGTCGAAGATGTAAAACGAGACGCCCGGGAAGCACAAGAGTATGATTTACTGATGCTCGAAAGAAGGTACTTAGTACAGACGGTGTTTTGCGGCCGTGCGTGGTACATATCTCATGTCTTACAGCCCCCATTACGAATCACTAGGTCGTTGCAATTCCTCATTGGCTCTTTTTTCTGGTCGGGTGGAACAGAGCTGGTTTGCCGAGCAGTTCTTGGGCAACCGAGAAACTGCGGTGGATTCGCATTCCAATCCGTCTTTGTTCGCTGCCGGCTGCTTGCCCTACGATTCTTACTTCGGTTGTTGCATGGTGATCAGTGCCCCGCACGGGATCTTGCCTGCTATTTCTTAGGCACCAAGTTACGCTACTTATTACCAGATGCACGGCTTAAATTTGTACCGCAAACACTTAACGTGCCTGCATTTTACTCAACAGCAGTAGCATTTTATCGACACGCGCAGCAGGTTTGTCCCGATGGGGACATTCTAGAAAGCCGCATTGTAGATACAACGGTGGCTCTTCTACTTCCCCTGGTTACTCCAGCCCGTCTAGCACGATCGAGACATGTCTCGTGGAGCGCGATAATGGCATCGTTTTAGCCTGGTCACCTCCGTGACTTTATGTGGTGTCTCGGGTGGAGAGTACTCCCAACCCGGGACAGACTGGAGAAGTGGGGCATGGTCCCATCTTCTACTTGTCCTAACTACCCGTTACAGGAGTCTAACCAGCATATGCTGCAGCAATGTGTCATTGCAAAGGTGTTTTGGAAGTCAGCTTACACTACTTTTCGTGGCCTAGGTGTTAATCGCTTTGTAACATCTGGTCGCTGCTCGCGTAGTCACTTTGCACGCCTTCTCATATCTGCGCGAGCTTTTTGTTTGTGGCGTAATAGGTGAGAAGCTGTTGCAGCAGGTCATCGTCGTGCTCTCTTTCCATTTCTGGAGCGCCTCTACTCTGAACTCTTATCCTTTCTGTCGGAGGAATGGTTCTTTCTTGGGGAGGAAGAATTTCTGCGACAATGGTCATGCCGCTTTCTGTCCGTAGATGACAGACGCATTCGATTAGTCTTCCACCTGGCCTGGTTCCTATAGCCAGGTCACCTGTCTATGTCTGATTAGTGCATGTAATCAGTATGTGTTTAGTATTTCTATGTGTTTGTGTACGCCCCATATGGGTGTGAGCTCTTTTTTACATGCACTTCATTCTAACGCTGAAAGGTATGTAACCTTTATAAATATTAATACCTGTTGTACATGATTTCTAACATCTTCACCAAGTCTTGTAAATTCTGTACATATATCATCATGTACATTGTCCATATTGTGATTAGTGAATTTATGTAGTGTATGTATAGTTATTAGTACAATGGACTTTGGACATTCTACGGACTTAGACACTTTTGTTTAAATGTGTAATGTATGTTGTGCTTTGTCTTTTGTTTGTTATTGTGCCTGTTGTACAGACGCTCGTTCCTTAGGTTTGTTGCGTCCCATGAGAGAATAAACTTTTTCTAAACACGCGCATCAATGGAGAAGGGTGTTATTCCATAATAGGGACCGCTAACAGCTCTCCCCTAGTTGAGTACAATGTATTCGAGATCGTTAAACACTTTTTCTAAACATCATGTTGGAGTTCTCTGGCTGCAATGCAGCTGTGAGTACCGCACAGGTCCAGAGTACAGCATTTTTCTCTCACATAGGAAAACACTTTTTTTCTAAACACAATACACATTTCAACGTGGGCTGATGGTGCGTTAAGCGTGCATGTTTTGTACGGCAGTGATGCCAACCATTGGGATTTATCTATAAATGTTTGTCGACAGGGCCTCACTAAGTGTGAGTCCCACGGGACGGCTTTATGCTCTCCCATAGTATAGAGTACTAAGTATTCTAAATCGTTCACTACTTTTTCTCTAAGCGGGTCCCACGATATCTTTTTTCCCCTTAACTGATCTGTCTTTTTGTTTATGGATAGAATTTTCATGTGCTGGCTCAACATTCGGTCAAAATGGAGTGCACATCACTGATGATCACGAACCATTATTGAAAAGATATATTTACATCGTGGAACACTCGGGACGGCTGTATACAGGTCTACCACAGCAGCGTATGCAACATGGTTCACATTTAATAGCGAAGGTTTTCTTAGACAAGTCTTCCGGGTCCAAAAGTGGCTTAACACTGATCATATTGTATATTTTACGGTATGTCTCTCAGAATTAGGCAAGCCCCATTACTCCGTACTGGTCCACTAAAAATGAAGAAAACTATTGTTGCGGGCCGGAAGCTGTTGAAACTCAAAAGAGACAATGGGGAGAGGATGACTGCGGGCACCAACGTGCAGTACTAAAAACAAACTAATAAAAAACACGAACCCTGTTTTCGCTCTACATAGCGCAGTTGTCTTGTTCCTGCGACAATTTCGCAGGCTTCCTCATTTTGCCGATGAAGAATTCGTCCTCAGTGGGCATCAGCGAAACGGACACGGGAATTGGCTAGCACACGGCAATGACCAGTACAGGATTAGAGAAAGATTGGGACATTCCATTGTGAGTTTCTGCTTCCTTCCTTCCTTCCCTCAGTCATTCGCTCTTCCTTAACTTTCTGTCTCCCCTTCCTCAGTTCAGGGTAGCAAACCAGACAGTTTCATTCCGGTTAACCTCCATCCCTTAACTTGACTCATTTTTCTCTCTCTCAAGGCAGGGGATGAATGTGGCGATTCACGTTCAAATTTCTTTCCCACAAACATTCCTGATGAGGAGGTCATTAACGTGCATTTTAAGTGAAGTGTTCTTCTCAAACCAGCGTGTAAGGCTGGTATAGTCAAGATGCAATAAAACTGTACTACCACTTCAAAGCTTAACAAAGAGCGTTACAACGCCTGAAATGCTTGTAAGACATAAAAATGCCGCATCAAATGAAGGTCGCTAGCTTCGCTGTTCCATCAGTGTACGCGAAGCAGAGATGGTGGAATTTTTTCATTCGAAGCTGATATTGGCTATAACATGTACGCTGAGTTATATAGTTGGAAAAAAAAACATCTCCACCTACGGCTGGCCACGATGCACCAATAATAACTAAAACGCAATAAATATTCATCTTAAGCTGAGATTTGAACCCGCTTCCCCCCGGTCTGAATCCAAAGGCCTTGACCACTAGGTGACGCACCCATACATGCTAAATTTCAACTAAACAGAAACATACGCGTCCTGTGTACGCCCATGTGCAGTTCGAACTCCTGCACGAAGGTCATTCTTGTGTAGGTCTTGGTGTAGTTCTAAATCTTCCGCCTAATGCGATCTCATGCTTGCCGAGGTGTTAATGCACTGTCTTGCGGTGTGTGGGTATCAACCGCATCTTTCAGAAGCGTTTATCGCAATTGTGGCTAAGTTATTCCTGCTTTTTCTCGGTTAGTTCTATACATTATACTATTTTAAACCTTATATGTTTATTTCAACACCTGATGTGCCACTGTCCTCGATTTGCCACAGAGAGACAAGTACTTGCAAACGCATTACGGTAACTGGATGATCGTCATCTTTCTGTGCAGCTGCTATTACAGCGTTTTCCACATCCCTCGACAGCCCACAAGGCAGTGAAAGCCTTCTTGTGTTTCTTGAGGACGACAGGTTTGTGCGAACGCCTCTGAATTGTGGTGAAGTTCTACATGCTGCAGTGAAATTACTGTCAGTCTCTCCCTTTCCTTTTCTTCCCTTTTATCTTTCTTGTCCCCATCCCCAATCCCCCACTGTAGGGTAGCCAACCGGATGTTTTTCGGGTTAACCTCCCTGCCTTTTCCCTTTTGTAGCTTCCTCCTTCCTTCCTTCCTTCCTTGAGCACCGTTTACCTTGTTTTAGGTCTGTATTGAGCACTGCACGCGAGCATCAGAAATCAGAAAATGGAAGGACGGCAAGCTCGGCCCCTAAAGCGTGACGCACTTAAAGATACTATTCAACATCTTTTGAGAATGGTCAGACAACGCTGCCAATCGGTAGACGAGACTCCTGAGAACACACCACAAAACATTATAGCTCAGGACGTGATCTTAAACTTAGAATTGATGGTCAAAGTCAGCTAGAATTCGCTCCACCTTTTCTCAAAAACTACGCCATGAGCCCGAATGACGGCACCATAAAACCCACAGTCCGCGGGAATCGGTAGATTTGAGCACCATGAACTGCGTAAGCCGTGCGTTCAAAGAAAACAAAAGAAAGATCAAAGTCTTGACGGGTGCTGCCGAACAGTCGCATGGCTTTTTGCTCTCTGCGTGACTTTCAACGCGCTGGCTGGTACGAAAGGAGAAAGAAAACGCGCGCGGCCAATTCCTGTAACTTCGCTCGTACTTCACGGATTCTAAAGTTGTTTGCGACAGACCGTTAGTGAGGCATTGGACACTTTTATTGAACTCATTCATTTACTACTTGAAAAAAGTTTGCAAGGCTACTATAAGAGAAAAATAGCAGGTAAGGCATGGACACGCCAAGCTTCGCTTACCCCTATTTTCCCAATAGGGGAAAGCATAAAGTTTCTTGAATTAGCTATACGGCACTTATGAAGGCTCTCCTCTGTGAATTGCACCAGATGAATAAATAGGGTGGCTACTATGCCTGTTCGGTCATGTATAGTGACAGCTTATTTATTTATTTATTTATTTATTTATAATTTCTACAGCGTCCACGTGGGACATTATTAGAGTGGTATTAACATCTAAATATATACTAAAAACGTATTAAAAATAATACATTTCATAACAATAAAGAGACAAAAGAAGAAATATGCAGAATGTCGACAAGCCATAAACACTGCAGTGTACATAAAAGAAATAAAGCTACATAATAAAGCATGCAGTGCTGACACATAGTTTAAATATAGCAAAATATGTTTAAATATAATAAACACATATATACACACGCATCTATACAGGGAGGGATTGCAAGAAGATCACAAAAAGTAAAAAAACACAAATTCAAGCGTAGACTGCTGAAGAAACAAACGAAACAATTCAGGCGACGAAAACATGTGATCTTGAAGCGCAAAGCTGAATATTTCCGTGGACGCAGTTACAATTTTTTGAGGTAGTTTGTTCCATAGCTGTATAAATCGTAAAAAAATAATATTTAAAAATGTTAATTCTGGCAGCGAACTTGTGCACATTATGTGGTTGGTCATGGCGAGCAGATATATACGTAGGCTTTAATATGTAGTTTTTTTTCTGAACACCAGTTAAACCATGGAATATTTTGTGAAACAGAGATAAACAGATAAAGCTTTTTCATAGTAATGTGCACAGTACTGTTTCACTTCATATTAAATGGCTCATATAACAATGCTCAAAGCGTTCAAAATCGTTTGCTTCGTCTTCAAAACCCAGTGACACAAAATCTACTTTTTGAATCGTCATCGTAATAATTTGCGAGCTAGGGCTCTCACGTGGAAGAGTACATAGCTCACTGAAACGTTCAACACTTATTCCGAACCCAATGATGCCAATAACGCCATTGTTAGTAACGCATAGCAGCGGATGGTTTAGTGCACTCCCATAATACTGTACACAAGGTACACTAAACTGTTTCTGTTTTTTTAGACCATGTCATGTGCCCTTAGAATGCGTTGTTCGTGTACCGCCCTCCCAGAGAAAAGTAGATGTGACATTCCGAAGTGTTCACTATTACTCAAAACACACTTCCCTCCCGCATATACCACTATCTATCCTTGGGTAGAGTACTTAATACTCTGAATAATTTCATTTCCTTTAGTGGTGAAGCTTTTAAGCCATAGGTCAGTCCCGCGTTCTCGCAGCCATCTCTAATTATTTGATGTGTAGGGTTTAACGTCCCAAAACCACCGTATGATTATGGGAGACACCGTTGTGGAGGGCTACGGAAATTTCCACCACCCCCTGCGGTTTTTTAATGTGCACCCAAATCTGCGTACGCGGGCCCACATCACCGCCTCCATCGGAAATGCAGCCGCTGCAGCCGGATTTCAATCCCACGATCTGCGGGTCAGCAGCCGAGTACCTTAGCGACTAAACCACCGCGGCGGGGCTAGCCATCTCTAGTTCTCGGATGTTCACTAGTTGGCGCTGCGGCACCATGAATGAGAGCGCATAGACTGATGAGAGATCACGAGATGGCACTCGCGCGGCATAAGTTGTTGGTTCACTAAGTATTACGGCTAGGTGTAGTTAGCCGCCGCCCCATCTGAAGGGTACAGCCACATCAATCCACCCATCCATCCATGATGAATTGACAACGAGCTGGCGCTGCGGTGCTCGATGCGTGCTCTCGTGGTACAGAAGACCGCGTTCGCTCTCGCGTTGAAATGCGTTCGCTCCTGGCGCGCTTCCTCTTTCGCAACCACTCTGTGTGCTTCGAGTAAGAGCGACGGAGACAAGGCGGCAGAGCGGAATTGAAATCAGAATCAGAAATGATTTTATTATGTCATAAGGAGCTTTACAAATTGTTAGTATACAGAAGGAGGTCCCATCGTCAGAGACTTAATCGGGACCTCCTATAGTAATGAATACAGAAACAAATTATTTGAATTAGCGAACAGCAGTACAAAAATAAGCAAAGAGATACAACGCAAGCTGAAAAAAAGCCAAATTAAGAAAATAACAGGAGAAAGCAAAAAAGAAAAGAAGGCAAAAGCCAAAAGCAGACTACATAAAAAGTAAGAATAATTCAATGCTCATAATTATTGATAAAACTACAAAATCAGTCGACACAAGAAATGAAGGTAATACACTACTTCTAAATTATTTGCAAAATAAAAATAAAGGTAATTAAGCACTTTTATACAGCTTTCAGAATAATGCAATGAAAAAATCGTTAAAAATACACAATGAACATAAAAGAAATGTCACATCTATTTCAGCGAATGATTATGTTGCGATGCTTTTATTTATGGTGTGAAATGATGTGAATAGGAAGGAAAGTAACAGAAGAGACGAAAGCTACCCAGATCATGAAATCGATGAGAGGAAGGTCTTCAGCTCTTTTTTTGAATTTGCCAATCGGATCGGAAAACCGCTGCAACGCATGATAACCTTTACATGATGATCAACAAGATTCACGGGTACCGACCACACCTCCGGAGCTTCGCTCACTCACCATCATTCTCATCATGAATATGCTGTAATTTTTTTTCTCTGCACACCTAGTTTTCAGCCAAGTGTTTTTATTCACGTGAAGCATTGCTTGCCACGCGTGCTCGCGTTACGTTTGCTTTAAAGACATGAATATTTACACAGAGAAATCATATTCGGGCTACCAGCTGAATGAATATACATGCACAAGGTCAACAAAGCAGCGCTTCAGGTCTTCAAGACCCCCTTGTTGTAAGGCCCCCCCCCCCCCCATCACCGTTCTTTTTTTTAATTGCCTGGTCAACCATGTAACGCGTGTGTATTTATCGCTTATATTTAATTTCTTTTACATTACCTGCTGTTATTACGCTGCTCCCATTTCCTAAGAACATGCTTTTTAGGCGCTTTCTCTTCCTCTCCCTTCGTTCTTGCATCACCAGACGCACACTACACACTAAAATTGTGGCCAATAGCCCCGATGGATCGACACCATGCTAACTTCCCCTCATTTTGATTCTGACTTGCAGAAGCCGCTGGCTGAAGAACAGGGATGACCTATTAACTTTCAATATTTATACGCCCAACTCCATCAATAGAAGCGCTCTAAGTTCCTCTTTTTTCTTTAGTCTTCCGAGTAAAACCACACAATACAGGAACAAAAAATCAAGCTCACAAAATACACCATGAACACTTTACTCAGAATTGAATTGCTTCCTTACGGCGCAGGGTAAAGAGGTAACTGCGTCTGAGCCTTGCGCATATAAGCGCGGGTGCGCGAAATAACATGACATACAGCGTTCGAAACTAGGGACTCCGTCGTAAATTAAAGTGCAGGCTCTTCTATATGATACGCCATAGCGTGCCATGCTCGAACTTTCATCTGGACAAAAAAGAAAAGAAAAACGCTGCACTAAATTTTTATCCCCGGCAGTTTCCCTCTCGCCTGAAACCAAAGTACGCATATTCAGGAACGCCCGAACCGAATGGGCCGCTCTGAAATAAAACGGCGGTTGTCAAGAATGCGACACTTGCTGGGCCTCATCTCACCTCTCTATATTTTTGCCCTCTACGAAAGGAGAGTGCCTTTTCTCATTGTGAGCCGCTTGCTACGCGCGAACGTAAGCGAAAAAAAAAGTTTACTGGCTTTACTTTGTGCCTTTTGATGTCGAGCACTTTCTTTCCTTGCTGAATGCATCGTTTGCTTCTTGCACGAGTGTAAAAATGAAATGACGTGAAACATGCACAGCAGTGTGTTTTTTTTTTCTTTACTTCTCTGTCACCCACTAGGAGCATGCAAAGTGGTAACAGCTGGGGGCTTGCTCAACGCATTTTTCAAACTTGCTCCTTTAATGTCAAGTAAAAAGAAAGTTGATTTGTGAGAACACAGTTTGCAGGAATGCTGCTCAGAATTTTTCAAGAAATTGAGGACGGAACTCAAGTCTGTGAAGATACGCTAAAATGAAGTCCCGTCGAAAGAGAGGTAGGGGTTTTGTGTAATTATTTTTTTTCTAACTGGGATGTTGTTTGACGCTTTGACTGACTTCTTCTATTTTCTACGGCGCGCGTTTCAGAAGGAGGTTTTAGAACGGTTAGAGTACACCATAACAATGGCATATTGTAAGTAATTTGTCGCGACGTAGGAATCACTAGACACAATCACGCATTCACACTCGCTCACGCTTAAGACAGGCACACCACAGAGACCTAAGTAGCGCTAAATTAATTACAGTATATGATGAGTTACCAACAAGTCCAACAAGTTCCAATGTAGCATTAACGATTGAGCAACCAGTAACATACACGCTAAAAATATCTAACCAAACCGGGTTCTTTTTTTTTCTGTGCGAATCTACTTCAGGCGACATGTCGAACTTTTTTCGCAGCTGCCATGGCGAATACATGTCTAAGAGTCAAAACATTGGCATCACCTTTCTTTTTTTTTTGCAAAACTAACGTTATTAATACAGGCCTTCATGTTTTCATGTTTTGTTCGTTAAGGCGTTAACCTATTAAATGGCTCAAGCAAATAAATATGCACCTTAGGAACGACCCAGTTGCATGTACACAAGAACACGAGGCGGCCAAGCACGCTCAATTTATATTGTCTAGTAATGAATTCATTTATCTGTATGAGCGTAAGAAATACCTTTCCTGCCTATTGAGAAAAGACGGCACGTCACAAGAACTTATGATCCAGTTCTTTACAGGCCTATTTTCTGTACAGTTTTATACAGGCTATACAGACAATCGGCCAAAGAAAATACTTTTTTTTGGCATTTCAGGGCGTCCGCGATTCAAATGACAAACCACATAACACATCGCTGCTGAACTTCCAAGTCATTGTATTTCGTCAAGTTTAACTGCATGTGGTGGCCTCTTCATGAATAAAAGCGTATAAAGCTCAAAAGTGTCCCGAAAGACTAACTTCGTAAGGCATTTAAAGAAATGGCCGAATTGACTTCTAATGATAATCATGTGTTCAGATTCAGAACAAGTTCTTGTGCTCTAAGTGCAATCATCTTTTCACTGGGTATCTGTGTCCAAAGTCCGCGCTGGTATGGTCCCCGAAATACCCTGTGATGCTCACGCCTGCGTTGATGGAATGAAACTCTGTGTCCAACCCTAAAGTAACACTCCTTCTCTCACCCTCCCACAATCCTACCCTCCTCCGGGACAGTGGACACTTCATTACGGCCTCCGGACGACCTGTCTGAAGAAGGAATTACGGCAGTGATGGGATACGATGGAACGGTATAGAAACACACAGACAGGCTATAGAGGGGTTGCCTGTAATGGCCTTCCCGTGTCCTTGATACATTGCTGCAACGCACGGCCTCGTCAATACTCCGCGTCCTCTCCAGCCGATCAATAATGCTTCGTAATTTTTGTTTTCCAGCTGCGCTTAAGTGAAGAACTGTACATTTTCCCGAATACCCTAGAACACCGCCCTCAATAGCGATAAGGAATCGCGACACAAATTATATAAAGAGAGCGATCCAGCCACGTTTCGCTACTTAAGATATAGCGTTGAAGGCAACTTGGTGATCTAAGTTTTCCGAAAACGAAGTGCTGCTCGAACTGTATAGGCTCGACAGATATTCGCTTCGAGTAGCAGCTGAGAGAGTAGGAGGACAGACATCATATAGCGGTGTTAACCAACGAGGTCTAGCTAAGCTAGCTTTTTCCAATAATCATCGGGATTTTCGTATGAGTCGAGCGGAACTCCAAGATATTTAACTAGCGTTTTTGTTTATTCAATAGCTGCGAAAAATTCAGGGCTTGAAGGCCAAGATCTATGCCAAAAGCTGATGCATTTACCCCAGATTATGGGACTTCCTGTAACCTCCTGCAAGAGTAAATGGCACTCATGAATGACTGGATTTCACTGTGACCCTGACAGGAGAACCGCAAGGCAGTATTTTGTAGAAAGCACATCAACGTTTCTCGAGGTAGTAAGAACAAATAAATTTGTTCCTTCATGGTTGGAAAGGGTAGACGCCCTGCTAATTATGAAGAAATTTCAAGGTGTGATGTGCTGTAGCAGTGCTTGACGGCCGTAGTAATTGTTTTGTCATGCTTGTTGTGTGTTGTATTATATTTATCTCGACATACAGTGAGTGAAGTTTGGCTGGAAATAAAAAAAGAAAGCTAAATTAGCTTTCACACACTCCTGTGCGAAAATTATATCTGCGCAATTACGGACATAACCTAAGGGGAAAAAGTGGGTAAACGTCTGACGTCACACGAAGATTATCTTAAACAGTATGCACCTGGGACGAAGCGTTATATCTCCGCTGAGCCACCAAACTAGAATTCCAATAATTGCACTGCATTTGAATGCACACCAGTTTAAGTGAGTGGATAAATCTTAGCGGTTGTTTCTTGCGGCATACAGGTAGCCACACTGTTTACCACTTGGCTTCATGAGCAGTGGTATGAATGGCAGACCGCTCTCTTACATACTTTAGCGGGATGGCTCAGTGCTCTGTGGGTCATCTCGATGTTCTTATTAAGGGACGGCTTACTGCTGTCCCATAGTTGAGTACCAAGTACTCAAAATCGTTAAACATCTTTTTCTAACCCCCCCCCCCCCCACCTCCTTCAGCATGTAGTGCTGCTAACCACCTAATATCACAATGCCTACGCATTTGTATACCCGCTATATGCGGGCGAACTGTCCGAATGTTGTCCGTCCCGCTGTATAACGTAAGAAGATCATCGCCGTATAAAAACAGATGCACGCACAAAATTATTTTATTGTGCCGGGTTTTAAACCAAGCCTCCCAAGCTCACAACGCAACTGTTATTGCAAAACGTGAAGATGACCCGGGTTCGAGCGCCACGGTACCATTGGTGCTAGGCCATGCCTGCCTAAGGCAAGTTTGACCAACGCCTCCTCTAGGAAGATGCCTGCCGCATGAGAAGAAAAACAGCTGCCACACCCTTTCCCTCTTTCATTCTGAAGATGTTCCCGGTCACTAGCGTCACTTGTGGCGGACGGTGCAACAACGCAACATTTTGCATAGCCTCAGAAACAGTGGTGCACAGTTGCAGGTCTCGAACAATTCTCGACTGACGCGCCCCTATGGGCCGCAGATAAAAAAAATGGCAGCATATCCACGGAGTGAATTATGGAGAGTGGGGCGAAGCATTCGTCCGTCCATGCGTCCGTCTGTGTGACCGTCCATGCGTTTGTTCGTGCGCCCATCCCTGCGTTCGTTCATGCATCCACCCCTGCGTCCGTTCATGCGTCCATCCATGCATCTGTCTGTGTGTCCGTTCGTCCATCTATTCAACGCTCCAAGTCCCACCATCTCGCATCTTTTTATCATATATTCCCTATATAGAACCACCGCCATTCAGTGGACAATTCAAGGACTAAACGAGAGGTGGCACACGCACACTTTCTTGCGGCTTGCGCTTCGGGTCTACTACCCACCTTCAACCACCTTGAGTTCATGGTATATACTAGTTCACTGTATTCATGGCACTGCGGCCCAATGCTCGCTAAACCTTTCTAAAACCAAAGAGGTTACGCCCAGTGAGTATAACGTAGCAACCTTTTCCTGTCAGATAGTGCTCAATGTACATGCCAGGGGCTGCTAATGTGAAATGAGAGACAGGAGGATTCAGCTTTTAATTTCTTACGGCTTGCGCTTCGTATCTGCTTCCCCCCCTTTAACCACGTCGAATTCATTCATGGTATATACTAGTTCATTGTATTCATGGCCCAGCGGCTCAACGCTGGCTAAACCTTTCTAAAACTAAGGAGGTTACACCCAGCGAGTATAATGCAGCAACCCTTTCTTGTCTGATAGTGCTCAACGTACATGCCAATGGCTGCTAATGGGATCGCAGCGTGCGCGTTGACTAAAAGCCGAATGCTCCTGTCACATTCCCCATCAGCAGCCATTGGCATGTACATTGAGCACTATTTTTTATTGTTAAACACGCTCAGAAGAAATCTCTCACCGGCACCACCTTGGAGGTCAAATGTTATACCTATTTCCAGGTATGTGCCACTGATGGTTACGTACTACGAGGGACGCACAAGCCACGCCATAAGGAGCTTCGCCCCTAAAACGCCTAGCTGGTACCGCCCGCTGCCGTGATAATAGTCTCTGTCGCGAGCGCCACCACGCGGCGCTTGCTCAAAACTGAAGGCAGGCCAACTCCGTTGGGAGCGCGAGCCATTCCCCAGGCATTGTTTAGAGGAGGCGTTGGTTTGACAAGTACAAACACCGGCGTATCTCAGTGGTAGACTATTGGGCTGGTACCTAGTGGACCCAGGTTCAAGCCCCACTGTGTCGTTGGCACAAGTTTTTTTTTTTTTTCTAATTTCGCGCGATGTGGTTACGGACACCGGCGGCGGTGGCAGCGGACAACATGCAACTGTGCGTGACCCGAACAGTGATCTCATAACAGCTTTCACTGTATAAGAATGAATGAATGAAATGGAGAGGAGGAAAAGTGTTCAAACTTCAATAATTTGAAACCTGCAGAGGGAAGAAACTTGCAGTGTTTTGAGAGGCGCTTTGGACGAGACACTAGTTGCCAAGCCTGAAACCGGATGTGTAGGGAGTGATGTTCCATCTGCACTAATGTCGTTCATAATCTGCGTCGGAGTGCGCCTTATCCTAAGGAGCTTCTTCTTTCCAACATGCCCACTTTCAGTTCCCTATATAAGGCATGCATGTAGCGAAGGGTGTTTCAGCGCCAACAACGTCTGCCGCTATTCGCCGGGCTAACAGACAATTACCTATAGTCAAGGTGCGCTATAGACACCGTTAAGTCGAGTGTTGTTTGACT
This sequence comes from Rhipicephalus annulatus, assembly GCA_013436015.1. Lineage (NCBI taxonomy): Eukaryota > Metazoa > Arthropoda > Arachnida > Ixodida > Ixodidae > Rhipicephalus > Rhipicephalus annulatus. The sequence continues at coordinate 118,291 of WOVY01003571.1, read as the reverse complement.
GCTGAGCCAGAATACATAACCTATCGGATAGAAAAAAAGGAACCTTCGGACGGCACTGGTGAAATGGAACGCGACGCGCGTCTCGCGCCAGTATTGGTCGGCATAATGTGGCCTGGATACACGGGGGACGCGCACACCCGTCTTTTTTCTACGTGCCCCTAATGCCTAGTTCACACTGAAACATTCGCTTTCTACAGCGACCGAAATTCCCCTGCCACCGAAACACAGCGTCGTTCCCACTGGACGCGCCCCGCACCGCCGAATATGCCAGTAGACTACGGGGCGAACGCGGGATGGATGCGCTGTCACCCGGTTGTTGTCGCGGCTCGCAAACGCTACTACGCTGTCCGGTGGTGTATACTTCGACGATTCTCGTACGCAAGAAGCAAGAAAAGACAGTACTGCTTACTTTGCTGGCAAGTGGCTGTCTTGTAATGCACGAAGAGCAGAAAAACCACCGACGACAGCGGCGTTGGTGGGTTCGTTTTGCTTTGCAAGACCGCAACAAGCTCGGTCACGCCAACAGCAAGCTCGGTCACCTCTTTCACGAAATACTGAGGCGAAGTAGGCACAGAGTAGGTTAAACTCCCGTTGGTTTCAACATTCAGTTAGGTGCACTGCAGCATAACAGGTGAGTAGGGCTTGGCCGCCATTTTTCGAAATTCATTGACAAGCGCTCCTATTGGTCCGCAATGACCGATTCGGCGGCAGACGCCGCAAAAATCGGTCCGAGAGCGATCGGCGCGAAGAGGGCCCTTTCGGCGGATCTCGCCGCCGCCGAACCGGATTCGGAGCACTTTCGGCGCCCGGAATGCTCAGTGTGAACGCGGCCTAATGGAGATTGTCAAAAACTTTGACACGAGGCAGTGTGAGCAACGCAGCTTCCTCTGGTGAGTGTGCGGTGCCCATAACGGATGCCGGTGATTGTCTCTGAACATTAGAGAATGGACAGTCACGCAGTATGTGGCGCGGCGTCTCCTCGTAACTACAAGAATCGCAGAGAGCGTCGTCCGCCATTCCGATGCCGATGAATCTGTTTTTGCATGTCCTCAGAGGACACCGCTGCTGAAGGCGAGCAAAGAACTCCTGAGGTATTTGAACACGCCTGGACAAGCGACTGTGACATTTTTGTCGCGTTCCACGCTTTATTGACGGGCCATTACTGACAGCTTGCGCGCTATTTGACGTCCTATCCCTCTATTTCCTCTCGCTATTTCCATCTTCCCCATACAGCTCCCACGTATAGGGTAGCAAAGCGGTTATCCTGGACTGGTTGACCTCCCTGCCTTTCCTTCTCTGTCATTTATTCTTTATTGTTGGGAGAACTGTTGCGTTGGTTTTTTTTGTGTGTGTGTGCGTGCGTGTGCGTGTGTGCGCGTGCACCGGTGGTGAGTGACCATCACTATGCTGTTAGGTCTCAAGGATTAGTGTTTCAAGTGTATGACTTTACCGTGAAATACTACGCTTGTGTCTTTGGTTTTAAACATGTAACTCTAGCGCCTTGTTATGAATGTATCTATGGTATGTACGGAACAAAAGCAAAAATACAACAGTAAACAAAACCACAATCGCGCTCGAAGTCGTAAGCACGAAGATTATAGGCAAATCCGTGTCGTTCCTATGGAGGCTCAACGAGCGCAGCACCGCAGCTTCCTTTAGTGAATATTTTGGAAAGCTCTATGCCTACAAACACACAAAAACTTTGACGCTAAGCGCCTCAGCTCAGTCAGCCGGTAAGTCGGCGCAAAGCTAAAGCTGAAGTGGCGTGGCCACTTGGGCAGCTGGCCGTGTCATGGGAGCCATAAATTTCTCGGGGGTCGTCCTTTATGGCGACCGAGCCAATTACGGCAGACGAGGGTCTGAGAGGTAGCCTCGCATTGACGTTTGTTCCCAAAAGGGCTCTCCGAATTCGAGTCACTTTGAAAGCTGAACCTATAGAAACATGATCAGCACACAAAACCACCGTAGCTACGGTAACAGGCGAAAAAAAAAGAGTTCATCAAACGGAAGTCAGAACGAATCATGGACCACACATTCAATTAGAATAGGATCAGATGTGCATTTAGATTCGTGGAAGTGGAGAGAGAAAATTGCGTAGTAACAATCTTAGAAATTAACTACTTCGTATGCTGCTGTTCTGTTTTGGCGTTCGCTATTCAAGCCGTGTTTTCGGGCCAGCTCCAACAGATGAGCGTGCTCGCAAAATGACATATCAAGGTTTCCGATGCGTAAAAAACTTTTTAAAAGTTTGGAAACTACGATTCCTGTTCGTTAGCGCCACTGCCAAGCGACGCCGTTCTCCTCACACAATAGGGACGGCTACACAAATTCCATTCCTTAAAGCGCTGCACGTTGTTCCAACAACCACAGCTTTTGTGCAAAGCACATGTGTTTTCCAGGCAAATGAGTAGTGAATATCTTTGTGTGGGCACGCATGAAAATGAAAATTAGCTTCCGAGCACTTCGTGAAAAGAATTGTTGTCCGACGCTCCGCAACTTTATGAAGCCCCAAAGCCCGTTATAATGGGTGAAGCATGTTCAACGACTCTTAGATCATCTGTTTTGATTCCCACGAGCTAGTTGCCGCTACTTACGAGTCGTGACGTGTATTTGAAGCAACAATAGCGTAAGCGAAAACTCTATTTTGAAAAAAAAAGAAAAAATTCACAACAGTGCCTATGATAAGCTGACATAAAAGCTTGTTTAACCACTCAGTCATTGGATTAGGATTCAACAATGTGGCATTTTCAGTCGTTTTGAAGTTGCCCATTGGCACCCTGAATTTAAAGGCTGGAAGTATACGTGAATTAAAAAAAAGCGAAGTAAAAATTGTAAGCTGATAGGGAGCGTATAAACCTAAAGTGGCAGCAAGTGTATATATAGGACAGCAAGTTCACGATTACCAAGTTGTTATATGAGAATATAGTTTGTAAAAAAATTATGTTAACTAAAGTAGCGCATATCAAAGAACACCATGTCTCGTCATACTCAAAAAAAAAAGCGAAAGACTCGGCCGATAAGCGTTCAACGAAAAAATACAACTTTTGCAACCACGAAAGCTGTCTAAAGTTCTGTTGGTCGCGTCAACTACTGACGCACGTATATGAAAACCATCCAACGTGTCCGGACTCGGAAAACATTTCTTTTTTCAGACCCCACGCCCCGCAAACCTCTTACACTCACTTTCTTTCTATCCTTCTTGCTTTCTTTTTTTTCTTTTACAAGCGTATTATTTTAAATAGCATTATGACTGATTTCATTTGGCAGTTAGCTTTTTCAACTACTGTATTTCACATACACAAAGCTTTGGTACTTCGAAAGGCTTAAACACATTAAAATAACTAGGACGAAAGGTTTCCGCCATTTTTTCGTAACTTTCCATAACTCGCCGCAACTAAAAGCACTTCCCATCCGTCAGTCGATTGTTCCACGTTAAAACGCACTCAGCTAATGGCACGTATTATCTCCGATATCATTCCGTCCACGGTATTTCTAACGCAAAAGAGCAGTCGCCCAATGAAACGGAGGAGAACGGTGTACACATTCGAATAGATCGTTTTCCGGGCGCTCATTACCGGGGGAGCCAATTTATGTCGCAATTAAAAGCTTAGATTGCGTCCGCCATTAGTCGGGACATTCCGCGCCGGGTAAGAAAATGGCGGGGCATGGCTGCGAGTAGGGCTTAAGAGACTCACGTGAATAGCGGATGGGCAGAAAGAGAGGCCGGTGGTAAAGCTCACTTTATGCCCTTCAGATAGCGTTGCAGTAGCGCTTATTCACAGAATAATACAAAAGTGGGCAAATTGAAAACCATCCTCTATGGGAAATCATTGAAAAAAAAATACAGGGACACTACTGGAGTGTAGAGTCCGGTCATTTTTCTTTAGTTGCCATCCTTATGAGCGCTGCTGAGCAATACATTTGCATTTTTCTCAATAGTTTTCTTTACCGGCAGCGCTCACACAATGGCCCCGCCGTGGTGGTTTAGTGGCTAAGGTACTCGGCTGCTAACCCGCAAATAGCGGGTTTGTATCCCGGCCGCGGCGGTTGCATTTCCGATGGAGGCGGAAATGTTTTATACCCGAGGGCTCAGATTTGGATGCACGTTAAAGAACGCCAGGTGGTCGAAATTTCCGGAGCTTTCCACTACGGCGTCTTTCATAATCACATGGTGGTTTGGGGACGTTAAACCCCACAAATCAAATCAAAGCACTCACACAATGAGAGCACAGATATTGACCTATTTGAGTAATCTTGAAATCCGTATTCTCAGTTACATACGCAAAATGTTTGGCATTCTGTTACACAAACCTAATTCTCCTGAAATAAACCGTGATCAGTACAGTGTGGAAGTGTTCGCTTTAAGCTATGGCATAATGTCAACTCTAAAGATGCCGCATCCCTTGAAGGCAAATGAAAATGTGTGAAAAAACACAATATACTAGATTCTCACGACGCGCGACATAGAAGTGAGTTGCATAATGTTGTATTTGTTTCGTTTGTAACGCCAGCAAAACCAGCTGCGCGCGCACCATTTCGTTTGCGCCCTGTGCGCCTTCATTCTCCCTTTCCCCCCTCCCTTCACCCTCTCCTAATGCCAATGTATATAACCGCGCTGCGGACAATAAACGCTGGCGTTGACTGCCCGACCATTGTCCTTGCTGCTTCGCTGCGCGCGCCTGTGTTACGACACATAATATCTTCAGGTACGCGTTGAATATTAATTTGCGTATTTTTTAAAACAATCCCCAGTTGTTCATAATACTGCACCAACTCGTAAAGTATCGTCAAGTTTTTGAATATGCACTAATTAATGACACTTGGTGAATGGTCCTCTGACCACAGTTTTGTAAATACGAGTACGCTATCTTACATTTTCACCTCAATTTATGAGGTATTTTTCCCATCGAGTATTCATTTCCAAAGATGCCTCAATAACGTTAGTTTACGCATATATATTGCAATACTTTGCTGCAAAAAAAAACAGGATGTAATACTTGGCACACCTTATCTCTCAACTTTGGATGGTGAAAGCAAGTGAGTCCTATAGAACGCAGTTTTTCGCCGTTCCACGGCTTAAGATGAACTCAAAGCACGTCTGTGTCGGGGCTGTATGCATAGCTAAACATACACATTCATACAAAAAAACAAGAACGCCACATACCTTGACAACTAAAGGCTACATATTCTTAATTGGGCATCTGCAAATCATGCCCGGACCGAACAGTTGCACGTACAATCTTTCTAATACCTTAATGGAGAGAAAATTGTATATTGTCGAGGTTTTCCGCATTATAAGGAGCATGCTGTTAAACTCACTACAACGTCGTCATTGTTTTCCTTTGAGCATGGCTCATACTCATTGCAGGAATTTGGTCGAGTAGTAGGCGAATCTTTCCGATAGTTTTATTGAAACGTTCATAATCATATCGAGATCAATAACAGTTACAACTTCGACATGAAAGCGAACACTGTGACAGAAGGAGTACTACTGCGCACGTGAGATGGAAACAGAGTCTTCCGTATTCGCAGAAAGGCACACAGAATATTTCCTTTTATTGCTCTTTGTGAGATCGTTAGGCTCCGGGGGTATTCACCAAACAGTAGCGTTGGATTAGCGAATCAAAAAGCATAAACATATAAAAACGGCCGTGACCTACAAGGAACTAGAGATTGATCTCCCGCCAGAAAAGTCACCTCTACAACTTGCGTGTCTGCGGCAGCTCACCCCAGCTTGGAGCACCAATCGAAGACAGATCGGAAAGACAAATGGGACGCGGGGTCAGATGCCAATTCTCCAAACTGTCGAGCGGGCAAGAAAGATTGTTCAGCGAGATAAAAGAGAAACAAAAAGAGGAGTGTAAGGTGATGCGGCACTACAGACGTAACACACGCGAACCAACGGGCAAAGGCACGGTTGTTATATAAGTCCTGAACATTCGCAGCAAGCACGAAGGAATAGCTCGGCGTTGGACATCGAATATACCGGATGTGTTGGACGAAGTGCACGCGATAACATGATGCGTCTGCGAGATCGGTCTGTCGTTCAGACTATACGTCCATGCTTTGGATTGGATAAACTTTTATTTGGTCCTCCAAAACACACATCACTGTGTTGCGGGCAGCTCCCACGTGGGGACTGAGATGCCGAGCTCCTCAGCCGCCTCACGGGCTTGGTGGACAGCCCAGAGCTGATCTGCCAAGGACGAGCTGCGGATTGCCGCCTCCCATCTGGCAGAGGTAATTTGGTCGTCGAAGATAGGGAGCCACGAACGCTGCAGTGGGATCTGCTGACGCAGCTAAGTAGCGACTCACACAGTGAGAAACTTTTGTGCCAGCACGCAGGGCAACACACGTTCCAGAAAAAGAAATATGATACTCATGATTCATGTTCGCATAAAAAACAAATATGGAAGAAGGCGAATAAAAATGGCAGCATATCGACGGAGTGATTGATGGAGAGTGGGGCGAAGAATTCGTCCGTCCATTCATTCTTGCTTCCGTCCGTCCATGCGTCCGTCAGTGTGACTGTCAATGCGTCCATCGGCCCGTCCGTGCGTGCGTCTGTTCGTGCGTCCGTCCCTGCGTTCGTCCATGCAGCCGCCCCTGCGTCCGTTCATGCGTCCATCCATGCATCTGTCATGCGTCCGTTCGTACATCTATTCAACACTTCAAGTACCACCATCTCGCATCTTTTCATCATATATTCCCCATATAGAAGCACCGCCATTAAGCGGACATTCCAAGGACTAAACGAGAGGTGGCACACGCAGACTATCTTACGGCTTGCGCTTCGGGTCCACTTCCCTCCTTTAACCACCTCGAGTTCATGGTATATACTAGTTCACTGTATTCATGGCACTACGGCCGAACGCTCCCTAAACCTTTCGAAAACCAAGGAGGTTATGCCCAGCGAGTATGACGTAACAAACTTTTTCAGTCAGATAGTGCTCAATGTACATGCCAATGGCTGCTAATGGGAAATGAGAGGCGGAGAATTCGGCTTTTACTTTTTTACGGCTTGCGCTTCGTATCTACTTCACATTTTTAACCACCTCGAGTTCATTCATGGTATATACAAGTTCATTGTATTCATGGCACTGCGGCTCAAGTATCGGACGAGAACCGGCGCACAACGCTCGCTAAACCTTTCTAAAGCTAAGGAGGTTACACCCAGCGAGTATAACGTAGCAACCCTTTCTTGTCAGATAGTGCTCAATGTACATGCCGATGGCTGCTAATGGTGATTGCAGCCTGCGCGTTAACTAAAAGCCGAATGCTACTGTCTCTCATTCCCCATTAGCCGCCACTGAAATGTACATTGAGCATTATTTTTTATTGTTCAACTACGCACAGAAGAAGTCTCTCACCGGCACCATCTTGGAGGTCAAAATGTTATACTTGTTATATACTACTGGGGACGAACAGGTGCCTTTATAAGGAGCTTCGCCTCTAAAAACGGATTCGAGCCGCGTACATCACAGCGAAATCGGTTGTGTTTGGAAAACAATCACGCCCTTGCGCAACACGCGATGTGTGCGAAGGGTCGGTTTCGAGAGGGCAGTGCTGTGCTTTTCGAAAACAGAACAGTCACAAGTAATGTTGTTACTTGCCGCTCTGCTTTTGTAGCAGTCCACTCTGGCAACGTAAGACAGTGTTCCGGAATGTCAATAAATGTTAGGAAGAAACTAAGGCTGCTCAGGAGGGCTTCACGACGTTAATGCATTTTCCCACACACTGTTGCAAGTTTGTAGATACTATTTCGACCATTCGAAGTAGGTAGGTTTGCAGGGATAAATAGAGACATGGTCACAAACGCAAATTTCACGATGCACGAGAGAAAATAGGGATATTTCAGTATGTGACAACAAATTATCAAAACCAACGTAATATCCAACATTTCGCGAAAAAAAGGGTAATTCTGTCATGCTTCCAAATAGAACAAGAGACCTACTACATCACCACTATTCTTTTTTATAGACCTCATGGAGGAGCCAATCGTGTGTTGATAATAATGGGTGATGGCAACCTCATCACAAGAGTTGTGGAACATTCACTAACTTGTTGCATTTACGCTGCAATCAGACATTCCTTAGCTCTTTGAACGTCTTGGTGATATCGCTTGTCTCGAGTGAACTGGGAACCATTGTTGACGGTACCCAAGCCTTTAGCTTCTCTCGCACCACCAATGTCCCATCTAACATTAGCTTTTTGATTCGTTTTAGTCGAAACTCATCTTCGGTAAGTCAATTCTTTCGTTGTACGATAGAGACAATGAAAGGAGTGCAGCCTACGCCGAGCATCGTTATAGCACGCACACACACACACACACACACACACACACGCGCGCGCGCGCGCGCGCGCGCACGCACGCACGCACGCACGCACAAAGATGTTCGAGAAAGGCCCTCAGGAAAGTAATGAGGAACAAAAGTACAGAGGAAAACGCGTAAGAGGGGTAATCAGAAAAGGAACCAAGTAAAAAAAGCGTTCTTGCTCGCTGAAAAAACGCGTGAAAAACCACGTAATTCGTTGAGTACGACGACACTTCTGCAGTTCCTGCTGGCCGGAAGTAAATAGCGTCGCTGGCGAGGAAGTAAGAGACCTCGATAGACAAGAAGAAATATGTTCGCCTTGCGTGAAGACAGGAAAGGAAGAAAAAGAAAGAATGAACGAACGAAATCAGTCACGAAAAGTCCCTCACCTTTACTGACATGAAAAGTAAAGTGAAGGACTAATAAAAGAAGTGTTATCATTCTGTTCAGCGAAAAGGGCTTTCTGTACACCAACTCACTAACGTAGAGTTATTGACATCAAAGGCAAGTAAAAGGCTTGCTTTGGTGATATAAGTGCGTGGCCCGCAGTACCCAGAAGGTATTTAAGTACAGTCTATGGTAAATGCACTTCTATAACTGGTGAGGAGTCTCGTTGCTAATAATGTCATGTTTGGCGATGATTATTAGGAGCATATCATGTTTACGCCTCAAAAACATTGTCGGTGTTTGTAATATAAAATAATTTATAGAGCGTTCATGAATAGTTCTGCAATATATATATATATATATATATATATATATATATATATATATATATGTGTGTGTGTGTGTGTGTGTGTGTGTGTGTGTGTGTGTGTGTGTGTGTGTGTGTGTGTGTGTGTGTGTGTGTGTGCGTGTGTGTGTGTGTGTGTGTAGGAAGGATGGAAAGAGAAGGGGAAAATGCAGCAGGGAGGTCAACCAACGATGCGTCTAGTTGGCTATCCTATATCCTACTATGAAGTGTTTGTCGAGGAGAATACAGTGATGGCAAAGCAAGGGGAGGAAAAAAGTGCAGGAGGGTGGCACGCAAGGAACGTCCCTGGGTAAAAGAGAATGTTCCATGGTCGTCATCTTCATCGGGTATGTTGCATTTGCCAACGAGCTTCTTCTTCTGCGTCATCAGTGTCTTCGTCAACGTCATGCCGTAGAGTGGGTATCTTGCATGTGCTATAGGCACGTGCAAACATGTTTATTAAGGGCAAAGAACCTTAGCGTCTAGGCGAGTTCGTTTCGCACTTTCCATTGTCCTGTAATGACCATGACGCTAATGAAGATGAAATAGAGGAGCGTTAGCCCACGCACAGTTCATGCAACGTACTATTTGACGATTACGAACTTAGAACATCCTCTTTCTGCCCTATATGAAAAACGAACATAAGGAATGGAAGGCGGCGGCAAAATGACAGTAATGTCAAGAGCACCCTGAGTTAATTGAGGGACTGACATCTCGGATACCAACTGGCTTGTGCAGAATATGACGTTTCGATATGCTCGACGATACATTTCGTATAACTGGAAACATCGTACGACCACCATGGGAACGTGCATATACTTCGTCTTTGCCGACCTCAGGCAAGATCCGTTAAAATAAGCACTGGCTCTATAACTCACGGACGACAAAGTAGTAATAACCAATGCAGAACTAAATCCACAACTCGACACAACATACCATTTGTTGAATAAAACAAGTATCGTTGGATAAAACGCCCTCGCCTTTCGGTTCAGTTCTTTATTAGTTCTGTTCTTTATTACTGAACTATTTGAAGCATAACGAGAAAGTGTAAATCTGCAGTGTCGATAGTTTTTTTTTTATTTGTGGTAATTCAATATGATTGGTAACTACCTCGTGGAACCTAGAAGAGGCGGAAATTGACCGGTAATTGCTTTGTGTTTTTCGACAAAAAAAAAAACGAAAAATACAGCATGAAGAAATAACTTATGGAAGCTTCCCACTAGAGGTGACAAGCCTAAATTAAAGACATAGCTGTGTGGCAATGGTTACCTTTTTATTCACTTTCTTTCCCTTTCGCTCTCTTTCCCGAATTTTTTTATCTGTTTATTCATACGTCTCCTTTTCTCGCTCTTTCTCTCTTTTTTTTTCATGTTATGTTCTTTTCTCTCTGCTTCTTTTTTTCTGTGTATTTCTCCTTTCTTTTTTTTCTCGCTGTTCAAACAATGAAATACTTTGTGTATGTTCCTATTTATAATATTTTTCAACACTTAAATAGAGAAAGTTTTGAAATAACTGGCTCTCACGAAAACATTCAAGAACAGCAAGCTGAGCGAAATAAGTGCTGCTGCATTAGGTAGTGGGTTAATTGTTTTTTCTCGAAGGGACACTACTTTGCACTTTTTACCACTCAATGTGCACAGAAGCAACCAGAAAGTAATGATGGTCACTACAATTACTGTAGATACAAAAAGTTTCTACTCGTCACAAATGCTCACCAAACACAAATATTCACATAAATGAAATGATTACGCTTAACACAGCTTTGCTCTTGTTGTTGTAGAATTGGATATTTTAGTGTTTTGTGCGTTTTGTATGACTAGGGAAAATAAAAAAGGGTAGCCGGCGCTAAGCGTTGGTATAAATATCTCCTCATGCACACTCAATAAAATAAAAATTCTGCAAAACAAGTAAAGCCTAGCATACCTCTTGCGGCAGTTGTATCAGTGATTTTCAACAGTCGATAGATGTTCACCGCGGTTGTCTAGGGGCTTCCATGCTCAGCTTCTGACTCGAAGGTCATGGGTTCGATGCCACACGCGGAGGTCTCATTTCGTTGGCGACAAAATTCCAGAAGGCACTGCAATGTGCCATGCCACCAGATATTCGAAATTTCCGAAGTCGTCCACCAAGGTTTACCCGAAAGGGATACCACGATTTCGACACTTAAAACCTCTGGTGCTATCATTACATTCAATGAACATCGACTTTCGCAATGCCGGGTCGTTCAGTCAAATTTGTTTGTGGTTGTAGTTCGTCGGCCTAAAGTGTAGGCTGATCCCGAAGAGCTACGCAATACCGGGTCTCCCTGGGGCGAAGGAAAAGCTGGCTTTCACAGAGTAATACGGGGCCTACTAGCTTCCTTCTATCGAGCTCTTTTGTGTACAGTCGTGAAAAACGTGGTTTAGAGTCCGTTGTGTGTGCGCTCAGTGTGACAGAATGATGACGCATAATTACGCGTCGTCATTCTGCGCAGACTGCGAATCTACGCAAACATTCACACTTCGTAACCTGGTTAAGGTAACTGAAATATGTAAAATTATGAAGCACACAATAAAGAAAGAGGAGAATCGCATGAATATGAAATCTGGAATGGAAAATACACGACCATACGACTGCATATATGTACAGAAGTTATCTTTAATAGTATGCAAATACGCCTACGTCTTTCTTTTTACTAAAAACAGCCGGTACAGCAGCAGAAGCAAGGCAAACGACTGAAATAAATAAATAAATAAATAAATAAATAAATAAATAAATAAATAAATAAATAAATAAATAAACAAATTTTCATAGCACAATTACAACAAGAGTGATATGCAAAAGTTTCTCCTAAGGCCAGGAGACCGTATCGGGACTTTCTGTACATTGTTGCTGAATACAAGGTGCTAAAAGTACCAATAACTTGCACTATAGCGCTAATACGCTATAACACTAGTCACTAGACCGTAATGTAATACGCACTAGAGTACGACTTAAAAGGACCTTTTGAGGGCCTTGTTGGTGCATATTGACGAGAAACATTCAGCGCAAGAAAAATACAGCACGTGAGAAATCGCTTGTCCCTTGTGTGTCATTCTTGGGTGCTGTTTTTTTTTCGGGCTAAGTCATTATCGTCACTAGAGTAGGGCGAATACACTACCAAACGCCTAAAGTAATGTCTCCACAAAAGACCTTTGGCGAAAAACACATAGGGTCGCTTAGAGATTCGTCCACGACTACTAAAAGGTGAAAGCTATCCTGTTGTCGTTTTTCTTCTCCACCGATTGTATTGAAACCTTTTCACCTAGCGATTTTTTCACCTAGCGTGCTTTGCACTGCCTCCGAGATTGGATGCACCGTAAGCTTTCTGCTTTCTGAAGCGTTGCGGCACTGTAGCTTTCTGCGGATCACGTGCCTCCCGATCGAGCCAGCTTTGGTAAAGTGACAATGTCATGTGATGACGTCATACTATGACATGATGTCATCATCATGGAGTAAGCCGCAACAGCTGCCGATTTCTTGCACAAATTGTTTGGCAACTGCATGGCGCTATCTTCTTCACCGGCAATAGTAGTAATAATTATTATCATTTTGTTTGAAGTCACAGTAGTAGTAGCCGTAGTAACACTAAAAAAAACTTGTTTTGGGGCTAGTTGGTGCATGTTACAAGAACATTACACAACGCTAACCACCGTGGAAGAATAGACAAAAGAGGGTCAACCTGCAACTAACTTTGCAAGAATAAAGTTAGTTGCGATTTGGCACTCTTTCCTTTGGCCTATTATTCAAGGGTGGTTTTCATCGTCCAACTTTCTTGTAGTAGTAGTAGTAGTAGTAGTAGTAGTAGTAGTAGTAGTAGTAGTAGTAGTAGTAGTAGTAGTGGTAGTAGTAAGAAGAGGATTGATTGATTGATTGATTGATTGATTGATATGTGGGGTTTAACGTCCCAAAACCACTATATGATTATGAGAGACGCCGCAGTGGAGGGCTCCGGAAATTTAGACCACCTGGGCTTCTTTAACGTGCACCCAAATCTGAGCACACGGGCCTACATAGTAAGAAGAGGAGTAGTGGTACTATTAGTAGTGGTAAGGAAGCCACCTAGTCTTCTCTACTATACCGATATATTCTGCTAATGTCGCTGGCATCACATCTCGTCTGAAAGATTGCAAACAATAAAAATCTCTTCAAAAATAAGCACGCTGACGGGAACTGTTGTAAGTGTGAATGGTATAGGTTTTTACTTTTTGGTTGCGTGTGCAATCGGGAACATTTACAACGTAAAAACTACCTCGCATTCTTTGGCATCGTTTTCTTTGACGTATTTTCTTTTATCTCCGCCTCTATGTATTTACCGCCCATGACGAGGAGTGTACTTTTTGTCTGCGTTGTGTACGCTGCAGCCACTTCGTTTTTTTTTTTTTGCACAGTTTTTTGTATTGTTCCTTTCCCATTCGATGTCAGCAATGTTCCTGAAGTGTACGGAAAGGAATCGATGCTATACAATAAGAGAATGCGCCCTGCCTTGCTTCAATTTTTTCATTGCGTTTTCACCAGCGCTAGCTTAAAGACGCGTGACATTCTCTTTGTGCGTTCACACAATCAAGATATCATTCTTTGTGTCAATTGTTGTTGTGTCGACGACATTGCGACGTTAGCAGAAAGTGAAAACACTTCTGTCTATCCTGTTAGAGAACATTCGCACTTTCACATTGGGGACTTTCATATCGATGGAGCAGGGTTTTAATGTGGCATTCGCGCATGCCTGCATTTACCCAGTACTGAAATTATTGCTTATTAACTGAGCAGGAATAGAAGATATACGATATCTAGCGACTTTGTTTCTTTTCCAACATTTATTTATTTATTTATTTATTTGAAAATAGCTAGAGCGCGTGTTTAGGTCGACTCATAGCTTTCGAGAAACGTAAACATTATTTAATCACACGTTTCATGCAATAGGTAAACCTCATTTACAACGAACCTTATATACTTATAGTTGATAAAAAATGTCACGAAGAGTCACGTAGGAAAGGGTGTTTAAGCTTAAACCCGCAGGAAGGTGTGAAGCATGCAGTGTGCGCCAGTGTTTCCGGCAGCAAAATGTTTACTGCTTATCTCGCCATAGGTCCACTAATGCACTATCACTTTGCAGATATGTTTTAACAATGGCGTGTAAAGTAGGTGATTTTGCCGTAGAGATGTACGCATGTGTCAATGGTTTTCAAAACACAGCTTCAGCTACTTAGTAAGTTTTATCGACGATTCGACACCACTGCCAAGCCGTAAAAAAAAAACGCTCCTTTTTCAAGTTTCCTTATTGCACCGTTACACGTGTAAGTGCTGCCTTGCGCAAACACGCCGATTGACTAAACGATAATCGAGATAATCGTGCAGACTTCCGAGGTGATTACGCGAACAACGGAAACATTACAGATTATTCTGGAGCTTACATCGCCGCTAGCGAAAGCACTAGAATATTCGACGGCACGTGTCTAAATGCCAGCGAGCGTCATCGCTTGTCAGTTGATCAATGGACGATGCTCTGTTCACCACTATCAGTGCCAGTCTCTTGCTGTTTTTTTTTGTTAATTTTTCGTTCACCGGCCACCAGTCCGGCTAAAAGAACAGCTTCATCTCAACATGCACTTTGCTCTCTTTGTTCCCGTTATGACCCCGTGGCCTGGTAATGTAACTGGTAATGTAACTTCCAGAGAACCCCATGTGTCCTGTAGTTGGCAGCGCGTTGCCACCATCGCGATCTACGTATGATGGGGACTACTAACAGGTTAAAAAAAACGAAAACATTATGATGTGTCAACTGTAGAAGTGGTAGCGAAGTCGTGTATTTACCCTGCACGGCGCAAAACAGAAAATTTTATTCATTGTTGACCTTTTACGTGCGTTATAAATGCGTGATTTTATTGCACCTTATGGCTGAATCATTGCGTGCGCGAGAGAAAAGAAATACCAACACGAAAGATTATGACGCAAAGTTGTTTCATTAGCCGAATGGTGTACTTGCGATATACACTGAAAACTTCGCAGATAAAGGTAGACGATTGGGGCAGTTGGTGATACCTGACTTGTCCTTGTCTTTTTCCCGTCCATGTTTTCTACCGCGTAGTACTCTTAGTTCGCAGATGAAATTGTGACAACTGCTCACGAGATCAATAGCATAACATCTCAAGTACTCACGTTGTCCGATCGTGGAAAACCACTGCAGCGAGACAGCAGCCTTCAATATATCGCTTTGGCTAGCGTAGAGTACAGCGTCTCGTTGCTTTGCGTGTCGCATTCACCGTCCCCAAAAGAGAGGGCACACCGGCCGTGCGCACATGAAGGCAGTCGGCAGTCAGAGGAGCGGCTATCTACACATTCTGTGAGCTAGTTCCACTCTAAAATGTCCCGCCGGTGAACGGCACACAAGGAAATAAATAAACTACGGAAGGTACGCATGAAACCACCACGCCAAAGTGAACGATTTCTCTTTGAGCCGGCAATGCGCCGAGCTAAACACAAGCTGTGATTGAAGATCGCCTGTATAGGCCCCCCGCCTGTATAGCCCCCCCTCCCCCCCCCCCTTTATGGAACTTGACCACAATTTGAAGCAATTAAGCATTTAGCCAGGCGTCAGATATACCGTAGAGGAAATTTATAGTTAACTTTGTTGACATACATAAACTTACGACTATTTCAAAGAAAGCAATTATATTGAGGTTTTATTTTTGGTTAATTTTCCCCTCCTCATGTAGTCGCACTTCAATCGCCAGTCGGCGTTGATGTCTGTGGCAATAGGTTTTGCAGCATTTTAAATGCGAAGCATTTCTTAGTGAACTTCAGCGACTTTGAGCGTATCTATCTATCTATCTATCTATCTATCTATCTATCTATCTATCTATCTATCTATCTATCTATCTATCTATCTATCTATCTATCTATCTATCCGCTTACGTTTGGGTGCTCTCGTGGTCCCCCCCTTAATTTGGCGTGAACGAAAATTAGCATGGGAGGGTAAGATGGTTTGACGAATCTGTCGCGCTGGCCAAGCCAATGAATAATGTCACAATCCCGTCGCGTATGTCGTCAAACACTTCCCGCCAGACAGTAGCACATACTCACGGGCGAGTATGTGCCGCTGGTACGCGGGTATGTGCCACAGGTGATTGACACTTAGTATTTACCCAGGAACGACGAGAACACACATAGACCATTTTAACGCGTGAGCCTTAAGCAATACCTGACGTCGGTAGCGTCGACCCAATGAAGGCATAGAAGAAAAAATCTGAGTGTTAAGGAAAACCTCAGATAGGCAGCTTTAGAGAATGCAGACGGTGCGCGGGTAACACCGACGATACGTGAGCCAAGGAAGCCGAGCGCAAGCGTGTTCAACGCTCCCGCCGCCCCGCTTCGTCCATCCCTCAACAACGAACGGCGACTACCCAGGAGACTGAGGGAGGCACTCTGGATGGATGGATGGATGGATATGGCTGTACCTTTTAGATCGGGCGGTGGCTAGCGCCACCAAGCCGATCTAAACTCCTTCCTCGAAAGCCCCGCCCTCTACCGGGCACTTTCAGTACTAGCGTGTGACGCCGACGGACAGAGGACATTGCTCGACCCTAAGGAGCTTCGCCCCTAAAACAATTCTACCAGCTCACCTTGCCGGACACCGAGGAAGCTGGTGGGGCTCCCTTCGTCAGGCGAACGCATGTCTCTGTTGTGGAAGTCCTTCAGATATTGTTGTATTACTGCTCTTTATTAAACACTCTTGGTAAGCTTCGAGGTGGTAGTATAGTTTCATTACATCTTGACCATACCACCCTTGTACACGGTTTATTAATAATAATAATAATATTACCTGGGGTTTTACGTCCCAAAACCACGACATGAATATGAGAGAGGCCGCAGCGGAGGGCTTCGTAAAGTTTGACCATTTGGTGTTCTCTAACCTGCACTGACATAACGCAGCAAACGCCTCAATGATTTCGGCTCCACTGAAACGCGACCGTGGTCACCAGGATCGAAGTCGTGACCTTCAGGTACCGTGGAGAATGGTATTGCGCTTGATCCACCGCCGCGGACCCTCACACATGGTTGACGAAGAAGCCTTCGCTTAAGACGCTCCGATACGTCGTGTCACTGCTCCTAAAGCGACACTCAAGCTAAATAATGAATAAATTTAGATTAAAAATTGTACTTTTAGAAGTCCAATGTAGTTAATTTCATCATCCTAGGCTTAATATTAAGAGGAAAATCAAGTTCAAAGTAATGTTTTCAGCTTTCACACCGACCTCGACAGTCATCACGTCACAAATTTAAAGTGCATGTGACGTATTTCGGTGCCATTGGCTATACATAATTACCTCAAACTTGGTATGTAATGTTTAAGGGCCCCTCGAACGACAATATATTTCATTATAATTGATAAGGAACTGCGTGGGCTCTATAGTTGGGGTCCTCAAAATATGTGACGTCACGGTGAATGGTGCGGGAATCCTAAGTTGGTGTTGCCACCCACTTTTCTTTTTTGCGCGTTTTCTTGCTTACTAAGCGTCTTCTTGCCGGTAGCGTGGTGTTATTGGTATTACGAAAGGGTAGTTAACTAGCAAAAGAAAATTGTTTTGCTCTTTAGAGTCGATATGGCAATGTGCACGCCATTTATTTGCCCAATCGTTGCCTTTTTCCTTGTCAGTGGAAGTTGCGTGGAGTGAGGTTTAACCAATTGCTATTCATATGCGTTTATTATGACAATAGTTTTCTAAAAGGCCACATAGATTTCTTTGGCACATGCCTGATTGTAGGGCTATCTATCGCCGTCGCTTTTAGTGAAACTGATGGGGGTGAGAATCCGGATGTGCCCCATGTCACAAGCGCCCTTTCTCGTTGTGATATGCATGATAGATTCTGTCGCCCTCGCCCTTTGAAACGACCAATCCGCATGCGTAATTCAGTTTGTGGCTTCCAATTCCAGTGCCCGTTAGCGCTCCTACTTTGCACTTTTAGCCCGATCATGGCTGTAGAAAGATCATCTGATGCAAATACTGCTTTTTGGTTTACGTCAGCTGTCGACCAATAGCAACCACCAGCTAAACGACGAAATGAGGCAGCCACCAGCAGCTTTAATTAGGAAAGTGAATGTGGACCTTCTATCTAGAGACCGAGAGAGAAACCGAGAAAGAAGGCAACTTCGCACTCCGCTTGTTTTTTCTGTTTTTTGCTAGCGACTGGAGGAAAAAGCGGAACTGTTGACAGCAATATATGCACTCGGCTGTTTATTTTATCACCAGGTACGAGGGTTGTTTCAAGACCAGTTTTTATGTACCAAATTTTCAAAAAAAATGTTTGTCATGATATCGTGCGTATAGAGGCAGTTTAGTTAAAAGCTGACCTGATACCGGCTACGGTACATGATTACTGGATATAGCACAACTATCACCTGATAACTCACTGAATGATTCATTTTCATTTAACTCATATTTATACTCTGTAAAAGAGGGAAGAAAATGCAGACGTTATCGACAACGCCAACACCATCCACAAAGGGAAGGTATAAAAATTTGATATAAAATTTTGTATCACATTTATTGCTGGATCGATGTAGCACGTGCATTCCAAATGTGCCTTTACGGCATCCGCAACCTTTCTTGTTCTTTGCAATATCCACAAAAGCGCCCTCAGGTACCTAAAGCGCACACAAATACATATTGGAATAATTTTTAGTGCAAGGTCAGACAGAACGCCTGCAAGTGCATTTCAATGCAGTAAGTATACTGTTCCCTCGTGCAAGCCATATATACAAGTATTTAAATGCGTCGATCAACTCGTAGACATCTCACTGCTAATAAATTTTTAAAAGTGCACTAAGGAAAAAGTGCAAAATAAAAGTAAAGATTAGTGTGATGAGAGACTAGGGTCAGAGAAGGATGACATATCTAAAGTGACTTCGCAATAATTGCGGATGGTGAGCGTCGGCACTTTCGCAACTGAAAACTTGAAGACGCAGCTGCAGGCACATTATAACGCTAAAACCACGCATGAATTAATTTGAGCTACCACACAGCGAAGGTTGTTTTACCTTTAAAATATGTGGCTAGCCTTTAAATCACTGAAATAAGAGAAGCACTGGCATCAAAAAGAACATATGAAAGGCGATGTTCCTATTAGGGTTTTTTTTTTAGTTATCTCGACAACACAAGTCGATCTCGTTTCTTCGTCTTATGGTGTTTAGCTTCCTTTTAAAGCAATTCAGACTAAAAAAGACGTCGTAGAGGAAGGCTCGAATTAAGTTTTACCAGCTTGTGTTCTGAAGTGTGCACTGTCATTGCGCTGTACGCGAGATATTTCGCATCCATCGAAATTTCACCACCGCCCCTGCATGCGATCTAAGCCGCGTCAGCCACAGAGCTTCTTAACCACAGAACCACAATGACCACCCGCAATGTGGTCTGTTTATAGTCGTATTTCAGTTTTGGTAGAGCTCGCTAGGGTTTCTTCCATAATTCGTTAAGCTACTCTCAACATTTATTACGCTATTTTGATCACACGCTCATCAACATGCCAGTCACGTTAGAAGTCAGAAATGTAGCAAGTAGTTTATTAGTACTAATAGGAGTGGCTTACTCGTATGTACTTACTCTGAACCTTGTGAGGTTGCTCTGCATACTCTAGTGACGTCTATTGATTATTAGCCAGAAAGAGAAAAACCTAGAAAATGCATAACAACGTAAGAAAAATGCAAAATGATAATAGGCAGAAGGAAAAATTCAATAAGAATGCCAAAGTCACCTCCGTAACCAGTTGAGCCATATCCATAGTTGTAACCAGTGCCGTAGTAACCTGGACTGGAGTAATGCCCGCCATACGAAGCGCCGCCATCATCGTAATAACCTCCGTAGCCAAAGCCGCCGGCGGCATTCCAATCACCATATCCGCTACTGCCATATGAAGATATTCTGGACGACGAAAAGCTAACAGATGAGGGGAATCCACTCGGTGCGCTAGGAGGTCCTCCCGGGTATGACGCTCTGGATGAAACTGGCGCACCTAAGTTAGGATACCCTTCACTGCGTGTGTGCGACGGGCCTATAAGGCCACCTCCTCCAAGTCCGCCCACACTGGCGATGCTGGCTCCAACTCCGACCATGCCAACAAGAGCCAGGGGGGCTAAAATTGATTTCAGAAAATGATCTGCACATTTCTGCTGGCGTAATTGAATGCTTAGGATGAAAGTATAAACGCGCTCTTGTTGCCCATCATCTGATCCCTGAAGCCAGTGAAAGCAAGTTATGTTTTTTATTTATGTTACATAACAATGCGTTCATACTAACACACCGTCAGGTTCTTGAATTCTTAAGTCACCTAATAATGCTGGAACACGAAGGGATATGTAGAATATTCATGCCGTGTAGTCAGGTTATGGCACGTACTGTTAGGCAGTTGTTCTCTATTGCACACTGGTGCAGCGAAACGCGGCATGCATGCAAGATTTCTCTCGGAAATAGAGCTGTTGACAATGCCATTTACTTACTGTTAATGCGAGCCATAATTTTAGCGGCGCACAAGACACGTGGACATGTGGTAAAAATATTCGCCGACTTATGTAGACTTGGCGTGATCAGCAATGGTGCAAAAGAAATGTAGCTGAAGTCAACTTGTCGACAAAAGAACTATTCTGCGCCAAGAAAACAGTAAGAGCAGCGTAAAGTTCTTTTCTAATAAACTCATCTCTGAAAAAAAAACCGTTGGACGTCGGCGCATCTTCGTCTATAACCTGCAATGATGTTTGCCTCTGTTCAAGTAATGAGCAAATTGGTTTGTTCCACGCTTTCGTTGGTAAATCGACGTTTTCTAGGCAGAAATGCCTAAATTTTTGACGTAAGACGGCACTCTGGTTTCGCGCCTGTAAAATATTTAGGCTCCAGGTGTCGTAGTAAAAAAAAAGCAACTGTACACTTAAAAAAATAAATGTGCAACCGCTCCTAATGGGTTATTTCTTGCGTAAAAAAATATACTAGTCAGACCGCTTCAAGAGCTTTGAGACGAATTTTCAGTTTAATTTTCAACCAGCCTCATTAAAAAATAGCTCCACGAATGTGCAAGGTGATGCAGTCAGGCGAAATGGGCCAACAACTAATGAACACCAAAATAAACGCAATCGCATTGTGCCCTCGGCAATGCATGAGGCTCAGACGTTCAAAGCCCTACTTTAAATCAACAAAGCTGAACCATTACTTAGATAGCAGTCTGCCTACCTCATAAGAAGGTGCACATCAACAAGTAAGAATACATTCTTGGCATCATGTAATAATAAATATGTACAAAAAAAACATGTCGACGTGCATGCCACCTTTAATGTTAGTTGGTCATTGAGAATGCCCCTATTTGTTTTTGCTCATCATAAAAGCCATTGTTTTTAAATGAATTAACACCATGAAATGAATGAACATGGGTACCGAATACTGTAAATCGGTACTGCAAACAACGCTAGATATGCTTTTCTTCGCTTGATCGTCTGATGACCTTATATGTCTCTATATAGCGAAAGACGGCTTGCCCGAACAACTCCCCCGAGTATTTTTTTTAGCTCGTCACAAAAAAAAAGAAGTTACAGCCAAACAACAGCTGCAGATCCTCACCAGCAAACAAGAGAGCAATTGGAGCGAAGGATGTCATGGCGTCTCCGTCGGGTCGTTCAAGCACAATGAAAATTTTATTCTGTTGCGTCGTTTACTATATAGCACACAAAAGACAGTTACACGTTGGAAAAGAATCGGCAAGGTCAGAACGATTTCGCTTATTTGGAGTGTCCTTACCAATTCATCATTTCGTTTTAAATGTACTTCAAGTCTAAGCGCATTACCGTCTTTTGCCTCCAAACATTCTCTCTGCTTACATCTTGATATGCCTGCTAGAAAAGTAATCCCACTTCAATAGAACCATCCAAGCTTCTTTCGTTTGGCAAGTGGTGCATATGCAAGTGACATGATTTCGACATCCCGTCTTTTTACCAGGAATACAATGTCCACTGCATGCATTTTCAGTTGACACAATGCTTTACCTTGTATATGTTGTACCTACTGACGTCTGAGCAGCTTCATCGAAGCACATGGAAGCTCTACAACCAAGCAGATGGCCAACAGATATGTTCAGAACTTAAATGCTTAACAATTTGTATGCAGCAGATTTTTTATTACTTTAACCGAATGTAGCCCTACGTAGAAATACGGCACAAGTGGGGAATCTTAGAAATGTTCAGCATGTAAATAACAAAAAAAACTACATCCGCAACTCGTGCGAGAAAAACAAACGAAAAGTTGCGCGGTACCTTAGGCATTAGCCTAAGAGGACTCTAAGACAAAATTCTGCTTTTGCTTCCCAATAGATTGTATTAATTTCCCCCGCCCCCCGCTCCCTCCAGTAGTTTTCTGCAGCCAAGCTGCATTCATACTGGCTCCAGCAGCGAATGCATTGGAACTTTTCTGCACCTTGCGCGGTCTTATAGTGCCTCCATGATTGCCTCATCTTTGCTTTGGCGGCGATGGGATGTGGTGACGTTGCAAATTTGGTGACCTGTAGCGTCATAGAAGATACAATAAGGTGATGTCATCTTGTGATGACCTTTTGCATCCCTCGTGTTGAAGCCGCTGCCGATAGCCACCTTTCACATGTGATGAAGGATCCAAGGCTTTCACCTTTAAAAGGCGAATAAAATGCAAGCTCGAGCAATAAATCATTCGACGGACTCTAACGAATGGCTCAAGACATCAAGACTTCATATAAAAAGTTAGCATGAAAGACATTTTTGTAAGGCTTTTATGGAAACACACAGCGCAGAGTATTAAGGTGGCAGTATTTCCTTGCTGAGGAAGGTTCACAAGTTTTATCAGTGTGCTAAAGCAGGAATAGCTCGAAGAGTTATTCTATATAAAAATTTTAGCTACGTTTGCAGCACCCGCGATGATATCAAAATGCTCGACTTTTCTGCATAGAGTTTTGCAGAAATAGACAATTGCTACCATAACCACGCTGAATGAACGTCATAGTTTATCTTTTTTTAACCACGTGCACTTCTAAGTATATGATTCCTGAAGCGAGATGTACACAACGCGAGCATTCTGTAATGCGTTCTCACAGTGCGTCACGGTGACCGTAAAAGAAAGTATGCTTTCCACCCGGATAAATGTGTTTTTGGTGACCCACTAGAGTCTAAACAATGCGCACACTTAGAATCAGTGCCGACCTGAAGACTCAATCGCAGCTGCATGCAGCTCCTTTGCTTGAGTGAAGGTTTCGTACCAAGTATATCTCGTGCGAAGACTATGACGTTCAGCAATACAGAACAAGAAGGATACGGAAGCGAACAATAAGAGTTTTTGTCTTGGCTTGCCCAATGTTTTTGTTCATTGTACTTGCATTTAAGCTGGATCTACATCAGCGCTGAAGTTCCGAGCAGAAGGTCACTAAATCTTATTTTGGGAGCCTCTTCCACCTACCTAAGTTAGAAGAATGTACAAGTATCCCTACTTAGACCCTGCCTCACGACGTTTTTATTTCGTCTTATAATAATTAATTAAATTGAAGATTATGTGATGAGCTACAGAAGTGAACAAATCGTGTAACATTACTAATAACGTAGCGCGTAAAAACAGAGTAGCGCTAACTTACAACAAAATTTATTTCGAAAAGCGTACACGTTTATATTCACGAAAAGCGAAAAATCAGACAAAACAGTTCTGAAACCCACCATTGCCATGCGCGAAGATCTACAATCTTAGGATAGACAATTGTTTTTGACAAAGCCCGATAGAGGGAGTGCTGACGCAGTTCATCCCTATTCTACAAATCCTCGCTGCCTAGATAATCTCCCTCGTCACTTTATTTCTGTTTTTACCAACAATCATGGTATCATGAGACAGTGGTTTGAAACCACACGTACTCCAATGCAGAGCCAAAAAACCATCGCGACCATTCCTGACTTTGCAAGAGCGTTCACAAATGTCACGTGCGCAGAAAATATAGTTTATGAGATACATCTTTCATGCGGCAAGCACTGCATAGGACAAACTGGTCACTTCGTCTACGCCGGATATCGTATCAATAACTTCGTCAAGATGTGAGCGCTACACAGAAAATAACTTCTGTTCTGAATCTACAATCGTCGACCATGCTTTGAGCACAAGACATCAACATCACGAAAAAATGAACGAAGCACCAAGCGAGGGGACACAGACAAGCACAGAGTCAACAATAGTGATTTGTGCACCGAAGGTCGTTGAATCAACAGTTCAAGTGAAAGTACCAACTACAAATATCCTCACTTCAATAAATTACAGATCTACCACTTTCGGACATTCTTCGTTTTCAACATCTTGTGACAACAACTTCTGTTGCCAAGTTAAGGCTTAGTCTGTTTCCGCTCGCTTCATCCTTCCTTTATTTTTACGCTATCCTAACGTCTTCTTAAAGAAGTGGTGACTACCCCGAACTTTCACGCTCATAAGTTACCTACTTTTAACTTTGCTAATTTGTCCTACGCATATTAGATTACAACCAATGCGTTCCTTGTCATAGTAACACTGAAGCCTGTAGATTTGCTCCGAAGAAGACACGTCTGCTTGTCCAAACGTGAGCTCCTAAATTGACCAACATGTAAGATACATGGCATGGCAACCGTGCAAAGCCGGATATACCATCAAGCACAAGTCGGCAATCTACGGCCGGCATCCCGCATGTGTTCGCAGGGTCATCATCATCATCATCATCATCATCATCATCATCATCATCAGCCTGACTACGTCCACTGCAGGACAAAGGCCTCTCCCATGATCCGCCAGTTAACCCGGTCATGTGCTTGCTGCTGCCAATTTATACCCGCAAACTTCTTAATCTCATCTGCCCCCCTAACCTTCTATCTCCCCCTAACCCGCTTGCCTTCTCTGGGAATTCAGTCAGTTACCCTTAATGACCAGCGGTTATCCTGTCTACGCGCTACATGCCCGGCCCATGTCCATTTCCTCTTCTTGATTTCAACTATGATATCCTTAACCCTTGTTTGTTGCCCTAATACACTCTGCTCTCTTCTTGTCTCTTAAGGTTACACCTTAAGGTTCGCAGGGTAGTTTTATGCAACCCCCGGCACGATATGAAAACGCCCCCCCTCCCCTCTTTCCTTTGTTACTTCACACGTGAAAGCTGAGATAACAGTTTCGACTTTAAATGGGGTTTTCACCAGTAACTCATGCTCGTGAACTGCAGCCTTGTGACATGCATTGTAAAGATAAACAATCTTTTTTCCACTTTTTGCACGTTGTTGTCAATTCGCCGAAATATACTCCCTGCTTGCGATTTCCACCCCTCCACCTACACCTTCAGGTCGCTGTCATATTCCTGCTGTGTCCGCCGCATGAAAACTTGACCCTCAGCCAGGAAGAGTGGCTGACCAGTGCTTTATGGTACCGGTGCAAAATAGTCGTCGTATGCAACCACTGAAGACCTTTATATATAACAACAAACCCTGATAACTTAAATTTGAATATTTATTTTATTGGGAGCTTTAGCAAAGCATGGGTTAAAATACCAGTTCAATGCATAAATAGTTCATCTTTCTCTATATTATGACCATAAAGCATCGTCTTGCTTCTGAAATAGAAAAGAAAAATGTACATAATGTAAGTCGTCATTGCTTGTGAAATTGAAAGTACATATCCAACAGTAATAAAGTAATTACTCCGAGTGAAAGAGCACAAGTGAACCAAAAAACTCTCATACAAACTCTTCAACACTTTGCACAATAACAATCCTCAGTTAAATTGAGGAAACCGAACAACAGGCGGATTTTCTTGATACCTTATCTCAACATTTCTAATTATCAGTCAGATTCATTCGTCCATGTCTACATTTCTTTTTTGCTTGCAGTGTTTATTCCTAAACAATCCTATACAAACTCGGGTTTTACCCTAAAGATTAGTAGAGTGTTGTACAAGTTAAGCTGATCATAAAATTTTGCTAAATCACGATAAAAACTGTTTTGAAATAATAGGTTAAAAATATGTCCTCGTCAGCCCCCCATTTATGTCATGGAGTGAAGTACACATGTTTATAGTGTATTTTACTATCTGTCGATGCAATTCGAAAGCGCTGTTAGTTTACTACTGGTTATGTATATTTCTGGGTACCATTCACAGCAACTATTCAATAAAATCTTCACGCGAGGTACTATAACAGGCAAAAAAAATCGATAATTTGTAGCAAGATGTGACACTAATATAAGCTAACCGTCACAAGTGCGGTTTTTGCACAGGTGATACCTACCATGGTTTTTATGTAGGATTGACGAAAATGCTGAAAGCATCCTATTGTTGGCGAGAAGATGACGAAGATGAACTAGAAAAAAAAGCAGAGGTAAGTAAGCTAGATGTTAATTTAAAAAGAAAACCTAGAATGTTACCACCGTCTCACAAGCTGTGAGCAATGCTTCCTATTCACATGTAACACAGGTGAAAAGGTCAAAGCAGGTATGACAAGCACGCTAATGTTACATATGGAGACCTTCTTCCGGGACACATTTGTGAGCCATTGTAGTCGCAAGATATCGTGAATCTCTACTTCACGTAGGATGTGTTGCGCATGAGTTAGACTGTTTAGTCTTAGTTGACCTACTCAATGAATATTATTCCATCCAGACTTATATTTAAAAACTGTGTCTATTGTTAAAATAGATACTACTCTTGCTGTTTTTGTCAGAGAATAAATGACTTCGTAAAACTTGAGTAAATCTAGGCAGCTGGCAGCAAGTTTGGCATGTGTTAGCGCCATTAAAAGGAAACCAACATCCAAAAAAGGGAACAAACAGAAAAAGAGGACGCCGGGAGGTATGAAGAACTATTCGTTTATATATTTCTGTGTGCTTTCCTACCTAAACGCTGTTTTTCACGTTGCATTCATACTAACCGGCTCAGCTAAAAATACTTCAGGGCTAATGTAGATGGCAGGTGTTGGTGGCTGAAAAGTTCAAGAAGATACGAAAGGTTGTTGTAGGTACGCGCTCTGAGAAAGGCTTACCTGGTCGAGGCAGAACTTCCACTCGATGCCGGGGTGGAACGGAGAGATCCAGAAGACCTGCGGCCACTGGCGAAACCGCCAGAAAGGGAGGGAAATCCGGAGGGACGCTGAGCAGCGACCTGACCGTATGAACCGGGGAACCCGTATTGACCACCGTAGGGGGCACCAAAGTGTCCTCCAAAACCTCCAAAGCCCAAGCCAGAACCATAGCCAGTACCGTAGCCGAAGCCATGGTAAGGATAGAAACCGCCGTCGTAATAACCTCCCAGGACCGAATCCGTTGCCGAAGTAGTCACCGTAGCCGTAATACCCAGGGTATAAAGCAGGCCAGTTGTAAAAGCCGCCATAGCCTCCGAAGCTAGCCGGACCATAAATGCCTCCTGCTGGAGCGAAGCCATAAGAGCCCGGGTAGACAGGTCTGCTCCCTGGTCCTGTGCTAACTCCAACAGATCCCGAACTACCAGAAGACTGAGAGCTAGAGCTTCCCGGAAACTGAGCACTTGGAAGTCCTACGGATGAACCTAGTGAGGGTTGAACGGGCAGTCCTGCGGCACCACCGGCTACGCCAACACCAGGAAACGATCCGGAGACACCACCAGCTGTGGTTGCAGTGACACTTCCTACGCCAACTCCGCTGGAAACAGCATCCACCTTATTGGAACGGGGGCCAGCATAGGCCAGAGAGGCTGAAATTAATAAAAAAGAACTATGAGCGATGATTCGCTTCCGATATTGACAGTTTTAAACAAAGCCAACGCACAGACCTCCCTACATCCGTACTTCGGAAATGTTAAAGTATACAGCGATGGTGGCGATGACACTGGCATTTCATGCTGAAAATAATCTCTGCTGAGTTCTGCCTCGTGGCGGAAGGGTCAGCAAAGTCTTTTAAAAATTAAGGCATTTTTAACCCTTGTGAATGCGGAAGTGTAAAGAAAGCCGTTGGCCATCTTGCGGGAATTCCACGCCATTCACTTGCAATATTATGTGCCCATAATCTTTTATCAAGCTGTCCATTAATTCGGCCTCCAGCTCCTAGTTGTAGCTTCGCCGTTAGCCCACTCGGTAGAGTGACCACCCTGGAGAGGCTTTAACACTACGTTCAACACCTGAGAAGGACAAATTTCGTGGCATTTAAGAATATTCTTTACGAAATCTGCATGACCTTATTTGAGGCTTCGTACTACAAACAGGAGGTTGAGCACTCTTTCTTGATTAACAATTTATGTGTGTTCCCAATTGAGGAAATATGTAAAAGCACATAATGGGCTTCTTCAATCATGCCCCCACATTATCATTACTACAATTACAAACATACGTCGTTATCCCCATTATATAATACAACCGACGTACTCAGGCACAGCTGGCGAGCTGTGGCGCAAAATTGATAAGGTACCTTTCCCTCTCCCCCCCCCCACTTCTCTTGCTTCTTTCATTCTGCTTCGCATATATTTGACCATCGTAAATATTATAGCTGAATATTAAGCTATTTTAAACAACTGGAGGAATATTTGTAACAGCTGGCCCACCTTAAAGAAGTAATAATTGTTCAATATGTGTGTTATGAAGCAAGGCTTTTTTGCCGGCCTATTGGCAGGAACTAACGGTATTCGCAGAGCTACCGCTCTTTCTTCTACTCACTGTAGGCGGCCCGTAATACTTAAAAAATGCGACAAATGACTCAATTTCAGTATATTTTGCTGCAATCTTCTTTGTTGGTTTGTGGTGATAAGGAAAATGGTCAATTTAGTGCCTCCTTGATTGAACTATAGATTCTATATATTAAAAACCTCTCATTCTTTGTCTGGAGCAGTATGCACAGATATATGCGCGCGTATAGGCACATAACAGGAATGCTTTAACACGAAAGCGTTAAATGTTGTTTAGGAGACATTGCGGTGTCGGCGTCAATGCCGATGTTGGTATCGTTGGTTGTGAGGGAAAGACAAATCAGCGTTTTCCGTGCGCGAAAATTCGAAATAGACGCAAACAATTATGAGAAATTTTTGAGCGAAAACAAGTCAGCGTAACATGTTTAAAGCAATCGGTGTTTTAGATGGCACGTCGTCATATATTGATTCCTGGTAGTATAGAGCTTACATGGGGTTTTTCAGGATACAATATTACGCAAGAAAAATAAGACAATATCGACTCGATTGTATTCTAGCCATATACACTAATCGAAAAATTGCATGTGAAAATCAAAATAATTTAGTTCATTATTATCCGGGTTTTTATGCCCCATAACCACGATATGGTTATGAGGTAGGTTGCAGTGAAAGCTCCGAAAAATTTGAACATCTGGTGTTCTTTAACATGCATTGACATCGCACAATACACGGGTCGCTAACGATTCGCCTCCATCGAGATACGACCGCCATGTCCAGACTCAAACCCGTGACCATTGGGTCAGCAGCCAATCACTGTAGCCCCCATTCCACCGAGATGCACTTAAAATTGCAGACAAGTCGCCAGGTTTTTGTTATATGGAAAAGAAAGTGGTGGTGTGACAACTGAATGTCAGAACTTTACCTGCAGACAGAAGAGTAAGGGTGATGTAGGCCTTCATGGTTGCGTGTTGCAACGGGTATTTGTTGCTCCAATACCTGCGCATGAGCGATTTCGGGTTCACCGCATTCGCTATTATATACTAAACCACGCACAGTGGTGAAATTCGAGAACAGTAGCTAGCTGACACAGCTGTTTTCTTTGTACGTCTTAT
Source organism: Rhipicephalus annulatus (assembly GCA_013436015.1). Lineage (NCBI taxonomy): Eukaryota > Metazoa > Arthropoda > Arachnida > Ixodida > Ixodidae > Rhipicephalus > Rhipicephalus annulatus. Next base: position 88,479 of record WOVY01003571.1, on the reverse strand, counting down.
CAGTTTTCTTGCAATTGTTCAACATCAATTCGTTTCGTTTTAGCGAAATTTTGAGGAAGGGACAGAATATTGATTCTTTGAGCTGCAACGCTTAGACGAATATTGTCAATTCGGAGATACTCGCTATTCGAATAAAATACAAAGAGTTTTCCGTCTTTTCTCAACGCTGTTCACCACCGTCCCGACATCGACTTAACATTGTGCGCACGCAAATACAATGCACGTCGAACTCGCGCTTTCAATGCCCCACAATGCGCAACGCTGTCGCTATGGACTATACATACCACGTCGACGATGCCGAAGCAAGCTCGCATTGTTCTATAACAATGAACGCCGGGACGTGTTGTTCCTCGTCGAATTCGGTGCAGCGCATTTTACAACATCTATTTTATGCGTGTCACTGCGTAGAGTAGCAAATCGCATCATACAGCTAAAAAAATTGTCACTTACTTATTTAGTATTTATACTATCTATACTACTTATATGTACGTGCAGTCGTGAGCGAAAGTGTACGGTTCACGGCGAATTGGACTTTGGAAGCCAATTTGAGACCCTTGAATAGGCCTATAGCGTGCCGGAATAGCTAGTGAGGCCCTCGACGATAATGAGTGATGGCCCCGTACCAATGTAACTACCACAGGTCGGAACAAAACGTGCAGCTCACTCACACTCACTCTTCAGATATATTCTAGTTCAAATTATACTCAAAATAACGTATTCTCACCCCACACAGCTAGCCAAGTGACACGTTTTCACCCAAATCATTTAACAGCTAGCTGCATAACCGAAATCCCGTAACATCGCGTAACTTGTAATAATATGACTAAAACAACGTTAGATCACCAAACAACTCACGCGAGTAAAATCGCGTAGCATCACGTGACGACTGGCAACATGGTTGAAATCACGTAATGACTGTCTCGGGACATGTTCCCACCAAATCCACGTGAAGCGTGCGTGCATTGTGGAGAACCAGCCGAAACCAGAGAAGGATCACTAAGCCTGCTATATTAAGGCATCTATATATTGTTACGTAAAAATGACACGAGGCGTGTCTATTTAGAACCTATATTGAAACTGATGCGTATAGCGTCGACTAAGATGGAGTACAGCACCCACAACCGACAGACCACTTCCTCGTTGTCGTCTTCTGACACCTGATATGTCAGCTACGTAGCATTACCTCCCCGGCGGTAAAAGCGCCGTCTCGGTGCACATCATCTACGGTCTTCAGTAGGCAGGTGGTAAGGTTTTAGCCTGCTGACGTGCACAACATCACTGGGTGTGGTTGCAGGCAGGCTGGTGGTCTCAGACGCAGGAATGATCTCATAGGTGACGTCGGTTACCGGGCGGATGAAACGGTAAGGACCCATGTAGCGAGACAACAACTTCTCTGATAAGCCAACTCGACAAACTGGTCACCACAGGAGAACGAGAGAACCAAGTGAGAAGCGAACGTCAACATGCCGGCTGTCGTAGATGGCTTTCTGGGTGGCTTGCGAAGCCGAAAGTCTAGAGCAGGCGATCTGGCGTGCGTGGTCGGCACGAGCAATAGCGTCACGTGCATATTCGGTTGACGGCGTTGTAATGGTTGGAAGTAGGGTGTCGAGTGGTAACGTCGGATCACGGCCAGAAAGCAAATAAAAGGGTGAATAACCAGTGGTGTCGTGGCGCGAAGAATGGTACGCGAAGGTCACGTGAGGCAGCGCTGCAGGTCCCAGCCATGGTGGTCGGAGGTCACATACATCGCGAGCATGTCCGTGAGGGTGCGATTTAGCCGTTCAGTAAGGCCATTTGTTTGGGGATGGTAGGAAGTGATCAATTTGTGCTGCATCGAAAAAGAGCGCAGAAGATCGTCGATTACAAGAGACAAAAATGCGCGGTCGCAATCCGTGAGTAATTTGCGAGGAGCGCCATGGTGTAGGAAGACATCGTGGGGCAAAAAGTCTGCAACGTCAGTAGCGGTGCTGGTGGGAAGTGCTCGAGTGATGGCACACCTAGTCGCGTAGCCTATAGCAACGGCGACCCACTTGTTGCCCGATTTCGACTCGGGAAAAGAACCGAGAAGATCTATACCAACACGGAAGAAAGGTTCGGTTGGGATGTAGATCGGTTGAAGAAGTCCAGCCGGGGGCGAAGTAGGTCGCTTTCTACGTTGGCATTTATCGCAGGAAGACACGTAACGGCGAACGGACCGGACGAGACCGCGCCAAAAGAAGCGGTGACGCACACGGTCGTACGTCTGAGATACACCCAGATGACCATCAGTTGGTTCATTGTGAAGCTCGTGCAGCACGGTTGAACGCAAATGTTTCGGCACGACAAGAAGGAGCTCAGAGTCATCTGACTGGAGGCTACGACGGTACAGCGTGCCATTCAGGAGGACAGCACGCACAACCGACAAACCACTTCCTCATTGACGTCTTCTGACTTGATATTGTCAGTTATAGCTGACATTATCACTAGCAAAAACTTGACTTGGAAAAAGCTAGATCGAATGCTAACTCAGTTCTCCTATCGTTGTGCGCGTACAGGCATAAATACGAGCAACTTCATTGAAACTTCCCGTTTGTGGGGTCCAACCGAGGCCACGGCCAGGAATGCAACTTTCGCTTTCTTTAAGGCAAAAAAGAACTTCAGATGCCTCATCAAACAAAAGTGACCATCAGTTTCCTAGGCGAGTGATGAAAAAAAAAAGTGATCACGAAGTGCAGACTTCCCCATATGACATAACTATATCATGGCATCATATTTTGTGGACGCTGCAGAGCTACGTGAGCCGGAAAAAAAACCTACACCTACAATACCTGCGATCCCGGAAGCAGCGGACAACCACGTTAGGTGCAGAGACTCCAATCTACTCGTATGCAGAGCATTGCTATGAGCTCTATGATTGATTGATATGTGTGGTTTAACGTCCCAATACCACCATGTGATTATGAGAGACGCCGTAGTGGAGGGCTCTGGAAATTTCGACCACCTGGGGTGCTTTAACGTGCACCCAAATTTGAGCACACGGGCCTACAATATCTCCGCCTCTATCGGAAATGCAGCCGCCGCAGCCGGGATTCTATCCCACGACCTGCGGGTCAGCAGCCAAGTACCTTAGCCACTAGACCACCGCGGCGGGGCGATATGAGCTCTATATCAACGTAAAAAATAAACTTCATGCTTACATATCTCAGCACAACAGCGTTCATGCGCCATATCAACAGTTATTTATTAGAGCGTGTGATTTAGGCGAAGGGGTGCTTCGACCTCCCCTGACAACTATTTCACTGGAAGTTCTTGCTAAATATATCTTGTATGAGTCACTAAATATATCTTGCTCGAGTCACGTATTTCATAAAAGATTTTTAATAGATTTTAAAAGTTTTTTACAGCTCCGAATACTTATTTGTTGTAATTACCTCTGATTGAAGGTTCAATTAACACATAAAATACACACGAAAAAAGGCAATGAAAACACTTGAGAACTTGCGAAGAACCCTTGGGACGACTACTAAAGAAATTAAAATTTTGGCATCGAAAACTTACGGGCGACCCATTCTGGAATACGCGTCTGCTGTATTGGACCCTCACACTTTATCAAATATTAAAAAAAAATGATGTGTGTTTAAAAAAAATCCGCGAGTTTTATTTACAACGCCTACTGTAAAAGCACGTCCCCTAGCCCTTCTGGAAACTTGGAAAGCTTAGAACGCAGGCACGCCAGTGAAAGACAAATTATTTTGTCAGATCTATCACAGTAACTTCAAAATCAATAGAAGCAAGTATGTTGAACCATCAAAACCACAATTAACACGGTCGCACCATAGCAATAATGTTCAAAAATTTTCATACAAAGCCAGTTGTTTCCAAAAATGAATCTTTCCTCGAACAGTACGCAGTGAAAACGCGCTGCCCGATCAATCTGCTTCATCTGCAGCTATTTCTTCATTTATGATCACGATAGCGAATCTACTAGCATTAGTTTGATTGATTTGTAGTCGTTATTATTATTATTATTATTATTATTATTATTATTATTATTATTATTATTATTATTATTATTATTATTATTATTATTATTATTATTATTATTATTATTATTATTATTATTATTATTATTATTATTATTATTATTGGCACTGCACCTCATTTCTTTTGTGTGTTTGAGTTGCCTAGCATGCTACCCATGCACTGCCTAGCGCGCTACTTATAGTTCCCTCTAGTGGGTGATGGTGCAACTTTTTCAAACGGAGTACTTGGTTGAAATCTAGTAGCACAGCCTAAGTGAGCTTGTTCAACCATTGCACCATAAAAGATTTCACGTTTTGACGCTATTCTTAGACTGGTAGTTATACTCTTCCATCAACTAATTTATAAACGCCTCGTTTGTACATCTGACCTTCATGCTTAGCTAAGTTTCACGCGAGTGCATGGAACTTGGTCCTTTTTGTCCGTTCGGCATCGCATACGGAAGTAAAAAATTCGCGTCATCCTTGCTTCATGTTGTAGGCAATGACCCGAACTGAGAATTACACTATCTAAGATGTACCCTTCATTTTTCAGAAATTATTAACATTTACCATCCTCTGCAATGCTCGGAAATACTCCGAAGTAACAACACAAACTGATTCTAGCCATTCTTTTTTTTTTACAACCAGGCCTTTCTCATTATAAAGCACGCCTATGAAACATCTAGGCACAACTATTGCAGAAAATAAAAACAACGATGCCCCACGTTAATTGCAGCTTGAACACCTTGTTTATTTTTATATTTAGCAAACCATCGGCGCAGCATGTGAGAGGTAGTGAAGCTTGTTTTTATTTATAACCGTAAATCATCATTATGGTTCTGAAACAGAAAAAATTACAAAATATCACACACAATTGCTCTGGCAAAGAAATATTACTAATCCACTAATAATAAAATACTTTTTCACGCCATATATGGTGAACGTGAAGAAAAACATCATATATACAATATTCAGTACAGTAATAAAATTCTCGATCACACGGTAGAAATAAGACAGTGGAGAAGAATTACGAGTTTTTATATATATATTATTCCAACATTTTCCATTATCTGTGAGATTTATCCACCGATGTGAACTTTATTTTATATTATTATTCTTTTTGTTCTCTATGATTCGAAGCAATTATGCAATAATTTCTTAAAACTGTGGTGAAATACTAAGTGGTAAGGCGTAACCCTTAGCCTTTCATTCAGGTCACCTAATGGAATAGATACGTTTCAGAGTGTATTTTAATATCGGTAGTTTCGCTAGCACTGTTTACTACTGGGTATATAGATGTCTACACAAGTCGTGAACACTTTTCAGTAATATCGTCACGTGGGACCACAATAACAGGCAAAAAGGCAAGGTTTTACACAATATAATTGCCATGGAAGATAATCTTCACAAGTAAACTTCGCGCACAGATCATACTTACTATGGTTTTCATAGGATGGCCAGTAGTTGCAAAATCATTTTATTGTGGGCTGGAGGAGAACAGGAAAAAATAGTAGTATGTAGAATGGATGTTAATTTGGAAAAAAAAGTTAAAAATATTACAACACTTCAGTAATTCTGAGCAATGCTTTGTAGTCAAGTATGTGAGGTCAAGCCTAAATAAAGCAGATATATGACATGGGTGGTAATGTAGACAGAATTCTTCCTTAAAAAAATATTCGTAAGCCGTTGTAGCTTCAATAATCTTTAATGTCTACTTCGTGTCCGAAGTATAGCGTGTGTTGGCTGCCAGCAAACCAAGCAAAAGAGACATGGCAGTTCCCCTCTCCTAACAGGTTCTCCCTTCGCCAACTGAACTCCATCACCACGTGGCCTCAGATGGTAAAGACAGCAAATGGACAAGAATGAAATCAGTTCATAGTTGGCATTCACGCCACCCGGTTGACTTTTTACTATGCTTACAAGCTTCTCAAAAAGCACATAGATTAAGTGGTTTTGTCCTGCTAACCGTTGATAATATTTTTATTTAGGTTAACAAATAGTTGTCCACACATCCTTGCGTACTTCAGTTTAACATTAGCGCCAGTTTTTGTTATTTTTTCATACCAACTAACTCACTTAGGATACAAATCCGCAATCAACCTAATTTCGGGTGCTGGCGAGCAAAATGTTTAAGCCCATCCACCAAAAATATATCAGAGGCACATGCTCTGAAGAAGGCAGTCTTACCTGGAGCTTGAGGAGCCAGAGCTTCCACTCAATGCAGCGGCGGAACTCGGAGACGCAGAAGAGCTACCGGTAGTGCCAGAAACAAGAGAGGCGGAGGGTAATCGGGAGACATGCTGGCCATCAACCTTACCGAGTGAACCTGGGAAACCATGGTAACCACCGAAAGGGGCACCGTAGTATCCTCCGAAACCTCCAAAGCCAGAGCCAGAGCCGTAGTCATAACCGTAGCCAAAGCTGGGGTGTGAATGAAAACCACCATAGTAACAACCTTCATGACCGAAGCCGTTGCCGAAGTAGTCACCGAAGCCGTAATATCCAGGGTATAAAGTGGGCCTATTGTAAAATCCCCCATAACCTCCGAAGCCAGCTGGACCATAAAAGCCTCCTACAGGAGCCAAGCCCGTGGGAGCCAGGGAAGCCAGGTCTTCCCACTGGTCCTAGACTAACTCCAATAGATCCCGAACTACCAAAAGACGAAGAGCTAGAACTTCCAGGAAGAGCGCTTGGAAATCCTGATACAGATGAACCGGATGACGATAACGAGGGGAATCCTGTAGAACCACCAGCTACACCCGCTCCAGGCAGTGCTCCAGAGACAACGCCAGGTCCGGCCACACCACTCACACCTGCTCCAACACTCTCACTGCTAGTAAGATCCACCTTAACAGCAGAAAGGGGGCCAGCATAGGCCAGTGAGGCTGAAACAGATATAAAAATATATAAACAAACAATCACTTCTGCCATTTGTGGACTTCAACGTTCTATCTCAAGGTTCATACAGCCACATTCAGGAAACGTGCGCGGCCACGGTTGCAGTGATACTGACATTGTATGTGCACTCACAAACGTAGGCACGCATGCGTAAGCATGTGTGTAACTGAGTGTAGGGTTCTCTTGTATACGCAGATGTGAAATATATAATAAGAGCGAGCTTAGTTGGCCGGTATCCATGTGAACAAGAGTGGGTGTGCAAACAGAGAAAAGAGAGAAGACACCCCAAACGGTGTTTGCGGAATCTCGACTTCCACACTTACATTTTGTACTAGTATTTGCACGCCCAGCTTTTTAACATTTAGGATATGTATGTACAAGTCTGTGTGAAAATATATGTCATAGCAACCATCGCCGCGCACATTTCCGAAAACCTATAGCCACGATTGAGTTATTTTTTCCCACCAATGTCTCTAGGTTATTTCATTCTAAATCCTATAGCTCTTTGACCAACGTATACACTAGTGACGAATAATAAACTATTCTGAACGATAGCGGTAATATTTGAAGCCACTGGCCCATATAAAAATATAAAGGGATATTGATCAAATTTTGGCTGATGTTGTAAGTCGTCAACTCACCACCTAAAATTTGTGGCGTTCGCTCAGCAGTCACTTTTGCATAGGCTGTAAAATCCGAAGACTTCTTTCGCAAAAGAAAAAAAAAAACAATACAACCGGGCTTAACGAACTAATACGCCTGGTGATGAAGAGCAGAGTGCCTCGACGTCCGTTTATTGCGGCGCTGCTAACAGCAATGATTCGGCCGTGAATGAGCAGCCCTCCAAGCTGGGCGAGTTCCACCCAAGGCGTCGACAATTAGGGATTTGCAACCATTTTTTGCGGAAGAGGATAGATTGCTCAGAGTTCAAACATGGCTTCGGAATGCCATGTACCAATAGAGCATCAAACACCCGATTCTGCTTCCCGGTGACCACATCGCCACTGAACTCATAGCCGCCGGCTTACACCAAACGCTTCTGCACGCAGGAATCGCAACAACCATCGCATAACTTCGAGAGCGCTTCTGAGTGACGAGGGTGAAGCAGTGTGTGAAAAGAGTGATTCGGGAGTGTACCTGGTGCGCGCGATTAAGGGTGAAGCCTGCGACAGCTTTTATGGCTCCGCTACCTGCTGACCGAGTGAATGTGTCGAAAGCTTTTGACATTACTGGTGTAGATTTTATTGGACCAGTGTACTTGAAAAGTGAGCCAACACAGAAATCGCACATCGTGCTATTCACTTGAGCAGTAGCACGCGCTGTTCATCTATAGGGCTTGTTTTACGCTCAACAGCAGAGAGTTTCTTGGAAGCCTTTTGGCTTTTCGCTGCGCGTCGTGGATTCCCTTCTGTGATTTACTCTGAAAATTATTTGTGCTTTAAACGTGCTTCTCGCGAACTTCGTGCTGTGTATGACACTATAGGGGAAGTGAGGTAGGCGACTATCTGTTTGTTCATAGCATTACGTAGAAATACTCTGCTGACCATGCTTCTTGGTGGGGCGGATTTTCGGAGTGTATGGTGAGGTCAGTGAAACACAACTTAAGAAAAGCTCCAGGAAGGTCTTTTCTTGATTATAGTCAAATGAGTACGTTCCTAGCAAAAATTGAATGCAATCACAAATAGTAGACCGCTAACGTACCCGTATCCAGCACCAGAGTAACCAGAAGTCTTTTAACCCCTGCCCATTTCTCATATGGCAAGCGATTGACGGCCCTTCCCAACTTGCAAGCTTCAGCCGTGGTGCCCAGATCCCACATGGAGCTGCTTAAAGCTTGGATACAGAGACAAAAGCTACAAAAAGACTTCTTAAATCGCTGGTACAAGGAATATTTATTACTCCTTAGAAGTACTCATAATAGGCCAGTGGTGGACAAAACTAGTATTGCGGAAGGCAATGTAGTGATAGTGCGTGATGATGCTCTTCCAAAGTTGTGTTGAAAACTCGCACGTGTTCTGAAGAACATTACCAGACAGGCTTGTGTGAACGCCTCTAACATGCGGTAAAGTTCTACACGCTGCAGTGAAATTACTGTCAGTCTCTCCCCCACCCCTTTTTTCCCCTCTTTTCCCTCTTTCTCGTCTTTTTTGTCCCCTTCCTTAATCCCCCAGTGTAGGGTAGCCAACCAGATGTCTTTCTGGTTAACCTCCCTGCATTCTCCCTTTTTTGTTGCTTCCTCCTCCCTACCAGAAACGACGGCACTGTTCGTGCATGTCGCCTAAAGCTAACAGACGGCAAAGTTGTAACGCGGCCTTGTTTTTTCCTAGATATGCGCCCACAGCAATTTGTGAGCCGGGAGTGTTAGAAACAATGGACTTTGCGCGCCCCAGAGAGAGAGAGACGAACGACGAGAGCACGTGGCAGGTGGAGATCTTGGATCTGCACCACAATAAACGGCAGCGTCGAGACGCTCTGCTCTTCGTCTCTAGGCGTATTAGTCCTTTGAACCTGATTTTCCATGAAAGAAGTCTTCAACTTTTACATATGCTTCTTTACAACGAATGCAAAAGGTGACCCTTTTCATACAGCTCAATGAACTCATGAACTCTTGGTAAGAATAAGTGAACTGCTTGGTTTCGTGTCTTGATTAAACTAAGATTTCATGTAATATAAAAGAACTTGTTTTTTTTTGTTTTTAGCAATATATGTATAGTTATGGGTGCGTATAGGCACATAACGACAGGCTTGGACATTGCCGAAAATCATGCATGCTAAGGATAAAAAACTGATATCTTTAGTTCATCATTGAAGGAGCACCAAACACTAAAAGATCATCTGGCTGTACATAAAAGCGTTATCATCTCTGTATTAGCACAGTGAAGGTCAACATAAACTTTACGTTTGATACTCTACGTAAAACGGTCATTCAGCCTTATTAGGCATTTTTACTTCCTGGTCCGGCAAGTAGGCATTACGTTATATATTTTGAACGCGAACAACGGGAAGAAATTTTTAGTGCAGGCTAAACGCATCATTCTCAAAAAGTCAGTACAGCGCGTGAAATATTCTTACATTAGGTGCAAATCACAGTACTGTGCTCTCTCAAACTGACAATCCTTCAACAATACTAGAGGACTTGTCTCTTAACGACATTGAAGTGTTCCTGAATTTGAGAAAAAAAGATTTGTAAATAATTCTTTGACAACTTCCACAAAGAGCACCACCGAAACATTAATAATCAAAAGAAATTTTAGGTTGCTTGATCTCATTATGGTTTTGCGGCAATGAAACTCAGACTAGATTTTTTTTGGAACATCAGTACGGTAAAATGAAACACTAAATAGTTCACTTTCTTCTTACTTCTAGCCATATAATTTAAGCATAAGATTAGCAAGAATCGCACGTAAGGCACCTCAATTCTCACGTTACCGAAACAGAAAGTTCTGGCTTGAACACTGAGTCTCAGAACCTCACCTGCAGATAGAAGAGCAACGGCTACGAAGACCCTCATGATTGCTGGGCTGTGCCTGGTGGGTGCCACTCCAAGACCTGCACAAGTGCAATATTGGGGCTGCCACACTCCTTATTATATACTACACCAGCTACAATTGCAAAACATGGAAACAATAGCAAGTTGATGCCGCTGTTTTTCATTCCTAGTTTTTGCAGTTCTCCAGCAACAAACAATCTTTTCCAACTAAAATCGAAGAATGCGAAATTACTTATTGTTCGAACTAGAACGATGACATTCATCTTGGTGAGTGAGAGATACGCGCTTTTCTAATATAATAGCAACAGCTTTAGACCATTTCACAACTGTGTACCCTATCTAGCCCATCTCTACGTGATATTCTACGCACACAAGTACAATGTACACCGATATGTGTTTTCATAGCCAAACAATGCGCTATACTGGCGTTATTTGTTATAAGTACCGCGTCAGCGATGCCGAATCAAACACGAATTGTCTCATAAAATTAACGCCGGAACATTTCGTCCTACATTGGATTCGATACGGCGCACATTATAACATGTTTTTTGGGCATGTTACTGCATGTATTAGCAAGCCACACCATACAATTAGGCGAATTAGCCATTCACTTCCCCACTGTTTACTATTTCTACTACCTCAATACATGTGCAGTCGTGAGCACAAGAGTAGATGAGATGGAGAACTGGAGCCGAGTAGCGAGTTGAGAGCCTTTGACGAGGCCCAGCGAGCTGAAACAGCCCGTGGATCCCTAGACGAGGGGATTTACCCACAGTAACTAAGAGGTCTGACTTTATCAAAGTTGTTTCTCTCTCTGAATCAGGGCTCTCAAACGCGTTGCCCATGCGCTGAATGCGGCCTGCCCCCCTCTCGGAATCGGCCCACATGAACTGCATTATGACACTAACACCGACAAAGAGCGCTGCAGTACCCTCAGCACCAATGCTCCTTGCACTACGGCACCTCGATGCCAGCGTTCCAACGGACGTTGGCGCCAGAGCTAAAGCACCATTAGTCAGAGCACTTTACCAACGCCGTTTAGCTGGCATTGGTCCTGCTTGAAACACAGTGTAGCATGGCCTCCGCAATATTCTGTAGCTGAAACCTTATTTTAGCACACACTCACACACGGAGTTCGGTCCGGATCTCGTGAGCTATTCATTCGTGATGTTCTGTGTCTGTCTGTCTGACACACGGACAACGAGAGGGAACTACACCAGCGCTGTTGTCGTTCTCTCTCTTTGCCCGTGCGTCAGTGTGCGCTAAGAATAAGTTATTATGCTTTCATAGCAACTAGCTCGTCTTGCAGCATTACTCCACTTCTGGGGTTAATTCCGGAGACCACCAACAGACGACGCAGTCTATGCGCTGATTTGGCTCAGTGACGACGCAATTACGCGCTTTGTCTTTCGCGTTGCCAAATACGTGCTTCGTCTTCGGTGTTGTGCTGGCGTCTGCTGCAGCGTAGTGCAGCTTTCATATGCACCAATGGTTTATATCCACTGCCTTCTGACAAGCTTGTTATGGCACCAACTACGATAACTGCTGCGTTAAGCACAGCCGAAAGAAAGACAATGGCGTCGATGGCGAACGTAACGCAAGTGAGTTTGGTGCAGTGGTGGGCTCATCAAGGAGGAACGGGATTCCTTCACACGTTCACGACTCAAACTGAGTGCTGTGCCTCACGCGTTTGTGAAGATGAGCGCATCGCGACCCACCTGGTTGCCATACAGACACCTATGTAGGACGGAAGTGATCGTATCTTCCCCGAAGTGGTCTATAACAGCAGGACGCCGCTTAGACAACACGACACCACATGCCAATAACATCCACAGGATGGCCGTAAACCCGCAAAAAAGACACCCTTCGCTGCAGCGGACCGTAAGCTAAAAGACGATTGAGTAATTTGGTTTCGCTTGCATGGTTTGCGAACGTCTGTGGTTCACGTGTGATTTGTGCGATGCTCCGGTGCGCGCCATGCACTGCCTCTGGAAAGTGTATTCCGGTCGCGAGGTGGTTGTTGTCGTGATGGAGAAGATGTGCTATCAGATGTCAATATGGGTGCATCAACATCTACGGGTGCTATAGCCATTGAACCGCGATATGGTATTTATTATATATCAATGTGCTATAAACATTGCACCACTCCTGTGACGACAAGCTGCCCTTTCGTATGCTATACCGATACCTATATCAGATAGATCAACCACATTTTCCCCCATGACATGCTATCTCTTTCAGCATAAGTTTCTTCAAAGGCCACCTAATGATGTGCGACTTTTTTGCAACTTCTTCATCACAAGGGGAAAAGTTTTGTCCTTCAACCATTTAATAGTTCAGAAGTGTGAATGAGCCGGCAAACTTTTTTACGTGTTGCAAAGAACTCCCGTGTATAAAAAATACCAGGGCTCCTCATTGAAAGTGCTTAATCCTGCTCGATATCATGATCTCATATTATCGATTAGTTCCAGTTGGATTCTACAAACGCTAATTTATTTTGCCGATTTTGTGCAAAATAGTGATAGATTTAGGTATATATTAGTGTATTAAGTAGTTAAACAGTTTGTTCAATCTTATCTTGCTAGATCTTGAACAAAAACAAACCACACGTGACCACTTCGAAAAACGCGACAACGAGAGATGATGAGGATGCTGCCACTGATGATGATGATCACGACGATATATCGGTAAATTACACTGTTGAGTGTGACAGTTTTCTTAGTGTTTCTTCACCTAGCCAAATAGGTGGTGCTTCGCAAATCATTTACGTACAGCTGCTTTGGCCGACTATATAACATTTCAAGGATAAAAACAAAAAGTTACAGAAATAGCAACTTCAATTATAACTTTATTGTTGTGTTATTCAAATTTCACAGCCAGCAAATATTCATTCATTGTGTAGGTTGCAGCTTTTATTCAAATCACTGTTAAACGTAGACCTGCAGCAAAGACAAATAGACAATGAATTAATTTTACTATCAAATAAACTACTACATTTGTTATAATATATTGCATCGCAGTCGTACACCGGTCATGGATGCAAAAACTTGAAACAGTAAATTACTTTTGTCATTCATATCACAGAACAGGGAAAAAAGAAACACAAATTTTCATGAAGTATCTTGTTAAAAGACTTCAACATTGCAAACTTTTAAGGCCTTACAATACATGTTAAACAATACCAACTTTATCGCACCCCCGTTCAAGCTTGCACTGTATGTCATGTAGCATTCAGTGTAGACTCAGTTAGTAGCAGACAAAAGGCAAACATAGCGGTTGAATACTTTTAACTTTGCTCACATCACAAAAAGCTTGTTTTTGTAAAGATATTGCACCAATGAAAAAAGAACTTATAGGAAAAAGAATACACAAAAATGAATCTGAGTGATAGCAATGCGTTTTAGCTTATTAGTTACTCCATCGACCAGGAAACACGGAACAGCGTTTCGATGGCGTACTAACTTTATACGGATTGTGCTTTCCTGCTCATTTGATCAGTTTCTACTATTACTAGAGTTGAAATACAAGTCCTCGCAAATACGAAAGCTATAAGTGTCATTACTTGGGAAGCAATTACTAGAAAATAAACATTAAAATAAAAAACGGTTTTGGCACAAGTTCCTTGTGCAGTTCTTCCGCTAAAATTTGCTTACCCTGGTTTTGGAAGCATGGCTAGGTTTATTTACGTTCCCCGCTCATGACCTAGAGGCACCAGGTGCAGAACTGAAAAAATATATATAATATAATAGTATAAACGCTGCCAAGATATGTTATAGACGTGCAAGTTATTTAGAGTGCACTGCTAACGAATAACAAACTCTGGTCCTAAAATTAATCGCCACTCCACTGCTTCTGCTAAAGGAATTATTAAACAAATTTGAATAAAAACTAGAACGTTATTCTGGTGCCTTGTTGGCTTAATATCTTATTCCCATAAAAATATCAGATGCACAAAATCAAAAATATCTCACCTGGGGCCACTTCTTCTAGAACGTACAACTGATTGATGAGCTCCAGAACTTCCAAAACCGCTGCCTGGACCGCTTGCGGTGAACCCAAAGCCTTGAGGCCCACCAACTTGGCCAGAAAAACCAAAAGTGGAAGAGGGACCATAACCACCGAAGCTGCCTCTGCTGCTCCCCAAGCCAATACCAAAGCTGGAACTGGAGCCAGAACTAAAACCAGAGCCCAAGCCTAAGCCAGATCCAGAGCTGGAGCCAGAGCTAGAGCCTGAACCAGAGCCATAGCTGTAACCGGAACCCAGACCAGATCGATAACCAAGTCCATAGGCCGGGCCATAGAAAGATGCGTAGGCGGGGCCAAAGGCAGGTCCATTGCTGAAACCATAACCGGTGCCATAGCTGCTGATTGGAGAGAAACTATCGCCGTAAAGACCCGTACCACCGAGGCCCTTGCCAAAAAAGCCACCGTAGCTGCCATAACTGGGGTGAAAACCGGAAGCTCCAAGGCTCGACGGACCATGGAAACCTGTGCTCGGACTAACGCCAAAGCCTGCTGATCCAGGTCCTCCCACAGGCCCAACTCTAGATCCGAAAGATCCTGGTAGACCTAAAACGCTAGAGCCTTCTAGACTTCCAGAAACTCCGCCAATAGAGCCAATTGAACCTGCAAAAGGCCCCAATCCCTGTGAACCAAGTGAAGGTGTCGCGAATACGCCTGCAGGGCCACTACCAAAGCTAAGTCCGGGAAGTGATCCGGAAGCAACCCTAGATCCCGCTGCACCGCTCAAACTAGTTCCAAGACTGCCACCTCCCTGAGTGAGACTTCCAAATTCAGTCTTGGAAGAAGCGGGACGAGGACCGGCATAGGCCAAGGAGGCTGAAATCAGAGAATGAGAACCAGTGAATAATCACGTCGACAAGAGCCGTGTAGGCACATGTGTATGAGTGTGCATTATTGACTTCGCGTGGCTTGCAACAATCCTAATTTTACTTTGCAATTTACCATGACACAATAAAGAGAGCATGACAAAAGAAAAGGAGGAACTAAGAAAGAGTAAAATGAAGAAAAACAAACAAAGCCACCCAGATTTTCTGTTTCTTCAAGTTTGGTGCCGCAAATGCAAAGCTGCCTTTGTTATTCTTTTTTTACATTTTGTTATTTGGTGAAGCTTAACTTCTGGTCCAGCTTGAAGCAGTGAAAAAAAGTGAGGGGAGAAAGGAAATAAGAACCAACTCGTGTTCTTTTGTTCGTGCTGTATTGCACTCTTCGGTATTTTTTTCCCAGCCTCAAGCAAGACGCAAGATTAAACTCACCAAACCAAGCCAACAAGTTCTCGTTAACCTTAAGCCACCCGTTTTGTGCCACAGAGTACTACTCAGTATTGAGAAAACACTTAGAATACCCAAGCTTCATAACGACTTGAGGGCTGTAAAAGTCTTAAGGTTGATTTAATTAGTGATTAGAAGCAATAGCAAAGGCGAAAAAAACACAAATCTGGCCATTCCTTTGTGGTTTCATTAGTTATGCCATTAGTTTTATTCTTGAAACGATGCTCACACCACACCCCCTGATGTTAATATATCTAGTTTTAAGCAATCTATGGTCTCTTTTTTTTCGATATTGTGGCATTTTAAAGAATTCTAGTTCTGCTGTGCTTGAACTGTCTTTCTTCCATAGTTTAAGCGCTCTCCAAAAATAATCCAAAGAAACCTCCACTTAGAAAAACTTAAGTTTAACGCAGCAATAAAGGCCGTATTTTAGCAGAAGCTGTATTTAAAACGTTCTTAATATCTCGAATTCGTTATTGCCCAGTGCCTACAATGTTCCGCTTGACACACTCACTTCCACGGAGTATTTTCGACAAGAAGGATGTGTCGAGTGAGTTAAAAGGTGTTTTAAACGTGTTAAGGTGATCGATTCGTCAATGGTCCAACCTCCGTACACTATAGAGTTGTGATGTCCTTTTAGAAGGAACGAATCTCAAATCACCCTTTTACGCAAGTTTTTCGTTTGATACAAATGTTATTACTGTGAAAAACACGCATAACTTCGAAACGCGCTGCAAATATTAATATAAAATAACTTGCAATGACAACGAGAATAATCGTAAGCCAGGAGCATTTCAGAACGGGACTTCTGCGTGATGCGAGTTGCTCGTGTGCTTTACGACAACCACTCAGAACGAGGCTACCGCACTTGAGCACCTTATGTAGAGTATCTCAGAGTTTTTAACGTTTAAAATTACTAAGTCAGTAGAACCTTACCAGCGGATAGAAGAGCAATGGCTACGAAGGCCCTCATGGTGGCTGTTGCTCGAATATCTAAGCAAGTGTGGTTTTCGAACCACCTCATTGGCTGTTATATACCGCTCTGCTCAAGATCACGTGTTGTGAGGAAAGAATGAAAGTAACAAAAGAAGTCTTTTTTTGTTATCTTCTAGCCTTCCTTGCGAGGTTTCTTTTCACAACCTATATGCAAATGATGCCAAATAGCATTATATCTGCAATAAAATCAATAAAATGCCGCTTTCTTTTTACGCGATGAATGAGGTGCTGTCTTCGTAGAAAAGACCAGCGTTTTCCTCTTTTTTTCTAGTACTGTTACACGTAGCAGCTTGATTTTGAACGTAACGTGATGTCATTTTATATTCACTAACAAACTATGCACGTTGTGAACGTTTAGGAAACAATGTAGAATTGTGTAACTCTTTTTTACCAACCAATCGCTTTTCACACCAAAGCATGCACACATTAAATAGGACAATGGCTGCTTGCCGAGTACGAGCAGTACAAAGTTTGAAACACCGCATAATTTAGCGTATAAGTTATACGAACCACTGACAGTACAGCCGGCCGAATATTTAGTTATCGTACATGAATAGCAGTTTTTTCTATATATCTTTGCCATATGACAAAATTATTAAAACTGACAGCTGGGAGAGTTGGTATGTATCCATATATAAACTTTCTTTAGCTCGCACAAAACACAAAAAAAGAAAAAAAAAGAAAGGCGACAGGAAAGGTTCAAAACAGGATAAAAAAAGTGTACCTGTCACTTAACAGAAGATTCAAAGTTCATGAATCCGCAGGTCGCGGGATCGAATCCCGGCTGCGGCGGCTGCATTTCCGATGGAGGCGGAAATGCAGCCGCCGCAGCCGGGATTCCCAGTGTGCTCAGATTTGGGTGCACGTTAAAGAACCCCAAGTAGTCGAAATTTCCGGAGCCCTCCACTACGACGTCTCTCATAACCATATTATAGTTTTTGGACGTTAAACCCTACATATCCATTAATCAACCAATCAATCAATCAATGTTCATGAAATGCTTAGAAGGGTTGATATATCGGGTACCACTAACCTACGGAAATAGGCTCATAAGACAGACTGGCCGCTGCATCAAAGCACGTCTAAAAGAGCGTCTAAATTCAAGATTTTCACACCTGTCTGATCATTGTACATCTTGCCATTGTGAGTCCGTGTTTCATGATGCAGATATGTTGTTTGCACATGGAGATAAACTAACACGTGAATTTACGGAACCCTTTCATATAAATTGGTGTACAAATAAATGCATATGTAAACTTTTGGTAGCTGTTGGAGATAGAGAGCGTAGTTTTTTTTCTTTAGTTCTGTTTAGCCTTATCTGTTTATGCTTGCGTGTAACGTATATGACTTGCGCATGTGCTATGGGTGTTCCCATGTAATTATGTGTTTTGTTTTTTTTTCTTCAAAATAAAATAGTTGAGAGTACAGAGCTCGTCTGTCCCTTTCTTGATTTGTGTTTTGCGCACGCTAAACAAAGTTATAATAGTGATGAAGTAAGCTTCAAAAAATTGACCACAAATGAATGCCCACAAAACAAATGTCCACGAAGCAATATTTTGTAACTTATATGGCGCTTAAAGAAAAAAAAGTGACCGCTGCGCACAATAGTTGAAAGTTTTGACTGACTATACAGCCCATCTTCGGCTGTTTACAATTCGAAATACGTGCGCCCACGTGGGTTCATCTAAGTACCAAAGTTTGGCTTATTGGTGTGTTCATTGAATGCGACTGGCTTATAAAATTTGCGGTGGAGCGTATGAGCGACCTAATGGAACATTAACACAACTATACAATGTGTTCACTTCCAGAGTTGTTTTGTTTCAAGCATTTAAATTTTTTTGAAGCCATTTTATGAGCGCCACTCTCACTGGCTGGCTTCAGGGTTCAGAAAGACATTGATTGACGATTGATATGTGGAGTTCAACGTCCCGAAACTACCATATGAATATTAGAAACGCCGTAGTGGAGGGCTCCAGAAATTCGGCCACCAGGGGTTATTTAACAAGTAATATCAATGTTTCTAGATCAGGGTGGGCAGCTGGGCAAATCAGGGAGGGCGGAGGGTCTGTACAAACACAAGCAACACGACGAACTAAAAATATTGATGTGTAAAACTGGAATATAAATTATGTTTACTTTTAGCACGCATGTCACAGGGCTGCAGTTCAAAAACGCACGCTCCAAGCAAAAAAAAAAAGCTCTTTCAATGCTATTTTTTAGGCTGAAGGTCGACAGCAAGTCGTCGCGAAGCTGTCCGTCAGTTAGTCGGGAGGTGTTTCATTGGTTAAGGAAGGGGTGGAGGGGGTTATCATGACTTTGTTCCGGGGCCGCATAAAGGGACAGAATAGCGAGCCGCGCGCGGCGCATGGGCCACAGGTTGCTGGCGCCTGGTGTATACATCATTATTGCCGTGTGTGGTTATTGCTATCGTATCTTCTTTCTGCTCTTCATTACACTAGGAACATGCGGAGCTATATATATGTGGCAACTCGGAAATATTACATTCTTATTCTGCATTCAATAAACATGCACCAATCGTAGACTAAGCAGTTCAAATTACTATTTCACTACACCCCCCTAAGGGTTTGGCACTCCGCCCAATGTTGTATCATTGCCTCGTTTCTAAGGCGTTTTTTCTTGTTCTCTCGCTTAGAAACTTCATACAAAAACTTGAAGTACATTATGTGACAGATCCGAGGGACACTGCTGCAAATATCATAACTTTTGTGTGCGCCTGTTTAGCTGTCTTTCATGATTTTTACAGAAGCTTTCTTCCATAGCTAGAAGCTACGGTATGAAGAAAACACTCACTCAACTTCTGTTGCAGAATAAATACAATTTTTAGTCACGTACAGCATTTCAGAAGCGGCCTACCGCAGACGATTCGAAGCAGTGTGTGCTTGCATGGGTGTGTTTATAGGGTTTCCTGGGAGATGGGACATGGTTTCACCACAACGCTTCCTCCATCTTCCACTTTTTATGCGAGTCCGAAAGAGAACAAGGTCTTTAAAAGGTTCAAAAAATTGAAATGAAGCCTGCCTTTTATTTCAATCCCCATCTTTCACGGAGTAGGGGGAGTGTGAGGGAAATGTTATTCCTTTTTGGAAATCAACAACAGGGATACTAGGTTGAAGTGTTGTCGAAAATTTGCATGACCATACTCCTGAACATTAGAAAATAACGGGAGAGGTTCGATTGAGTAAGTATAAGAGATTGACTTGAAGATTATTCAGGGGGGCAGTCATCCCCCCCCCCAAACCGCTCCCCTTTTCTCACTTGCTGTTGAGCGCGCGCCCACACCCAATAGCGAATAATGTATCTTTGTTTCAAGTGAAGCCCGAGGGAAGTTTATCGTTGTATTTCACGATAATTTTGGCGAACGATGCTTGGCGCCTCTCTGAAGGCAACAGTGCAAGGTGATGGCCGGGGGCACGTGCGAAGTGTCGGATGTGCGTTCTCAGGACATCTAAACCATCCATACCACCTTGGTGTCTTATTCGACCCACAGTGCATCTTAGTGTACCAGGGATCCGGAGGAAATCTGAGTTTTCGTCACCCGTGCTGAAACAACTGTCTCTTCTTCTTTTGCACGAGAAATATTCAGACAGCATACATGTATACACCGATGGTTCCACGAACCACCAGCGTTCGTCAGGGGCAGTAGTTATCCCAGCAAGAGGTGTTACCATGAGCTTTAGGACTGACCACTCCATGGCATCTACAGCAGCGGAACTAGCTGCTTTGCGCGCTGCACTTTGTGTGGTCAATCGGGAACCACCGCAACAATGGTCGATTTTCAGCGACTCAAGGGCTGCCCTACAATCTGTGCTCTCAGCACTGGCCCGTACGAACAGCTTGTTTTCGACATTCGATGCCTTCTCCACACTTTACTCGAGAAAGGGCATCATGTGACGCTTCAATGGCTGCCAAGTCATTGCGGCATCATAGGGAACGAACATGCCGATACTGCCGCGCGGGCAGCCCTTGAAGGAACACGAAAAGAAGCCATACCACTTTCGAGGACTGATGCTGCCAGTAATCTTCGACGACTTGCGCGTGAAATCACGTTTTCACTATGGTGCCCACCAAGCATCGATACGAATCGTCAACACCACCTGTCCTATTTGATGGCTCTCCGCATGCCCACTGGACTCGACCGAAGAGAAGCCACCCTACTTCATCGCGTATGGCTAGGAGTGGCATTTACAAAATCTTACTCCTTTGTCATAGGAATGGCCGACAACGCTCTCTGCGATGCCTGTCATTGCGAAGAGACGCTACACCACATCCTGTGTGACTGTCCGTTGTATGAAATCCAGAGACAGTCACTGGCGTCTGCTTTTGCGCGCATCGACAACAGCCAAATGTCTGTGGACACTATTCTGTGGAGTGCCCGAGAGAAGACACTGCAACAGAAGGCGACGCAAGCTCTGTTGAAATTCCTACGCGACACCGACTTGAACAAGCGACTGTAACAGCAATGTCACACACCGCGAAAGACGAGACTGGACTATGACTTAGTGTGCGCGCATGTGCTGCCGAATGTGCTGTTTCTATCTTCCCTCTCTGCTCTCTTTCATCTCCCCCATCCCTCCCCCATGCGCAGGGTAGCAAACCGGCTGCCTATAGGCTGGTTAACCTCCTTGCCTTTCTTTTCCCTCTATTTTCCTTCCTTTGTTTCAAGTAGAGTCCTCCACGGTTGATCAGCGAATGCTGTGCTCTGCGACTGACCCGAAGGTCGCGTGTTCAATCCCAGCCATGGCGCTTGCATTTCTGTGGCCCGCATGCTGTGCGATGTCAGTGCACCTTAAAGAACGCTATAGATGGTCCGATTTCCGGAGCCCTCCACAACGGCATCTCTCAGTCGTATCTTGGCTTTGGGACGTAAAACCCCAGATAATATTATTGTGTTTCAAGTGCACGTTTATTAAAGAGAACTGAACAAAAACTTAGAAGGTGCCGAAGTGAGGCACGCGCAGTAACTTCCCATGGATGTAAAAATGAAAAATTGGCAGATCCCATGTATAGATAGATAGATAGATAGATAGATAGATAGATAGATAGATAGATAGATAGATAGATAGATAGATAGATAGATAGATAGATAGATAGATAGATAGATAGATAGATAGATAGATAGATAGATAGATAGATAGATAGATAGATAGATAGATAGATAGATAGATAGATAGATAGATAGATAGATAGATAGATAGATAGATAGATAGATAGATAGATAGATAGATAGATAGATAGATAGATAGATAGATAGATAGATAGATAGATAGATAGATAGATAGATAGATAGATAGATAGATAGATAGATAGATAGATAGATAGATAGATAGATAGATAGATAGATAGATAGATAGATAGATAGATAGATAGATAGATAGATAGATAGATAGATAGATAGATAGATAGATAGATAGATAGATAGATAGATAGATAGATAGATAGATAGATAGATACGCTCAAAGTCGCCGCAGTTCGTTAAGAAATGCGCTAGGCCAACTAATGCAGCCGTCTGTACTGTGCAATCAAAGTTACACCGATATGACGCCATCGTGAGGCCACTTTTCACGCCCATGATCCGTGCTGACGCAGACAACAGCATTTACGTATATAGCCGTCATATGCTGCAATATACTAATGCTAACTTTTTTTTCTTTTTCTGTGCTCAATTGAAAAGCCTGTTTCAATCGACTGCCTGGCTAGTACAACATAGTCTTATTACCAACAATACCAGCACAACCAGCACAACCGAGTGAATCATTTCCCACAAAGAAGTGAGAAGAAAAGCAAGATAGCCACACTAAAAGAGAGAAGCGAAGAGGTCAGCTCAAGGAACACCAGGTCAGTGACTCAACAAACTGAATGCATTATGGAAACACACTACGTTCGTAGTGCGCAGCAATAATGTAGCACCTTTGTGAAACACCCGTTAAAATTGATTTTTTTAAAGCATTCTCTTCGAACCACAAGTGCGCGCTTCAAACCCGCCAGTCTTTCCCGACGGCATTGTGCACAGCAATTCCCAGAAGCACGAACAAGCTCAGATTTTTTGCACCGCCAGAGTAACAAGTCATTTTTTTTTCGGTTGTGCGCACCATATATACAATGTGAAACTTATGATTGGTCGTGCTAACAATGCCGTAAAAAACACCGCTCTAGAATTGATGTACCATTTTATCACCTCACTATAAACTCTTGTTCTCGATAGCCTAGGCATTACGGCCTGTGCGTCCTAGGCTTGATATGCAACGTGTAACTGAGGTTCATTTTGTTGCTAGGCGCTTCTTCTCAATCTCACTTGCGAGTACTAGTTGCTGTGTCGACACTCCTTTCCTAACGTGTATTCGTAGAAATTAGTGGATCGCGTCTGAAAGCGATGTTCTAAGAAGTGTTACCGGTGCGAAAAAAAATGTGGCCCTTATCATTATAATTCGCAAATTTGTTTTGGGCTGTCAGCGCTTGCGTTTAGAACAATTGTTCGACGACTTAGAATGCAATGTACTCTGCTCTGAGAGTGAAAGCGTGTTTAAGTTGTTAATGATTTAGAGTACAATGTACACTACTATGGGAGAGCATAAAGCCATTCATGGCATTTTACTGAATGTGTGATCGCGATATGACAGCTGTGAAAGTGTATGAAACACTACAACAAAGTGTGCGCTTTTACCACGCCATCATTTAGGCTTAAGCGTGGTATGAAGAAATCAATACATGTGGTTGAAACATCGCATATTGTGACAAATTCAGGTTTAAATACGCACACAGCCGAGGACCTTTAACTAAGCGAAGCCGCGTCCATCTGCCCGTTCGTCTGTTTGTTCATCCGAGCACATGTTTTTCCTTCCATTCATGCGTACGCCTGTCCGTCCGTGTATCCGTCCGTCCATTCGTTCGTCCTTTATTCAAGTCGACGCATTCAACCTACACGTTATGGACCTTGTAGCTTCTCTCCATCATCAGCATCACTTGGTGGCTCGGCTGCCAATTTTTGGACCGGTAGCCTCACTTCATTTCTCGGTGGACACTATGCCACAAGAAAAGCAACATCTGTGCAAGTAACATTTGCTCCTGCACACACAAGAAAAAAGTTCTGGCGCTACACGCGTACCCTAATTCCTCCGCGCGTATCGGACCTTCCCGGTGCCTTAACTCGCCGAGAAGAGGTTGCACTCGAGAGGATCGGTATGACCCCTACCATCTGGGTTACATGGACATCCGGGACAAAGTATCCCCCAATGATGCGCCCCTTCTGCGTTTCCCCACCCACAGAGGAAACGCTCGACCACCTTCTGGAGACCTATCCGAGCTTTCACAAGGCTCGCACTCGGCACCTAGCTGCATGGCCTTGACTACCACCCCACTATACGACCTGACTTGACGCGCTGGACGCATGGTCCAGTGCAGCGACCACTCTTCGCCTTTTTAAAGGAAACTGAGCTAGTTTTCTTTATTTACCTTATGGCACAGAACAGCCTAGCCCCCGCAAAAAAAACTAACATTGGTCCTTTCCTACTGCAAATAAAGTTGTAAAATGCCCACTACTCCATAACTCGTCCTTTTGAAAATCCGCGAAGCACCCATTACGCATTCAGAATGCAAAACGTGAACTGACGCAGCTGCTCGGTTTATTGATGTTTTTGTGGCTGATGATGACAATCGAATAGGTTTTAGTGCTTTGTAATGATGGGACCTTTGCATTTTTCGCTCGTGCAATTAGCATGTCCTGACTGCAAGCCCAAGTCTACATTCCTGCTGTACAACAATACATGCGTCAGGGAGACTCCTCACGTTGCGTGACACTCATTTATGAAGCAGTACCAAGAAATGACGTGGCTCTGTTGTAGAACACTTCTTTGCCGCGCAGAAATTCTGAGTTCAATTCCCCCTTGAACTGATGTTTTTTAATATTTATTTATTTACAATTTTATCGAAGTTTCGCTCAAGGACAACGCTTATTTTTCGTTCACAAATAAGGGAAGCGAGGCCGATATTGCTATTTCCGCGAAAAGAGCGCTTCAACGCTATCGTGTTAACATGCCACGCTTTGGTGCACTAGTTAACCTAATCAGTCTTAAATGCACGTTTTGAAGCGCCTAAAACGTTATCGCGTTTTCAAGCACCACTGGTTCTTATCACGCATTATTCGAAAACTTCTCGCCAGAAACCCATGAAGAGGCCGGAGCGTAAGGAACAAGGCGTCAGAAGCGCAGTAAGGTTGACGGGGTATGCCAAGGTGCCTCATTTACGATACAACGACGAGACACAGAAAAAAATTAGTAAAACAAGCGATGCAAGGGTTCAATGAGCTGACAGAATCTGTGCGAGACGAGGAAGTAAAAAAAAACAAGAAAGAAAAAAAGATGCCCACATTAGATGGGCCAAATTTCGCTGCGCTCCACTGCTCTGAATAGATGAAAAATGCAAGGAAGGCACTTTCCAGGAAGCGTGGAAGCACGTTCGAGTTCATTCCGTGGCTTTTTCTATGATATGGCTTGCTTGCAAATTATGTGATAAACGAGTATGAGTAAGAGAATGTCATATGACAGGCGATGTACCCTTGGAAACAGCAGAGAGAAGGGCTACCGCGCGACGAATTCAATTATCGAAAACACTCTTAACGAACGATCTCTTTTCTTTTTTGGTTAGCCCGCCTTTTTCTAAGGAAACGTGTTGAATTCATCGGGGCAAAATACGTGGCACAGTTTGGAAAGCGATACTAGGAAAAAAACTAAATATAGAGAAAATAGAAATGCTATCAAAACAGAAAATATAAATATTTAAAAAACGGAAAGACATAACTTGGGTTCGAATGGATGCCAATACATGAGAAAAGAAGGGAATGGAAATAGTCACACGGGGTTCATTGAACCAATGAACTGTCGTGATTTAGTAATACAACACTTCAGAAAACAATCTGTGTAAAACTTAGTATTTTATTTTAACAACTAGCTACCTAAGTGCGAATGCGCTCAACCATGAATATCTTTGGCAATGCGATTATAAGACGTATTATATTACTATCCCCAGCCGTGGCGGCAGTTTCCTCATTTTTCCACACACTCTCCCTTTTTTTGTATACACTACTGCGTGCACACAGAAGGATATTAGATAACAGGACGAAAAATATTACAGCTTGGCTGTAAGTGGCTAGGATATTGGAAAATGTGGTGGTCCACGAGTCGGTGCGTACGCAGATGGATGGATGAATGGAAAACTTTATTGGGGTCCTGAAGGATTCTACCCCCGTATTTTAGAGGTAGGATGGCGGGCCGCTCCCACGTAGGGATGGGGCGGCCTAGTAACCACAAATAATATGCAATGCTAGCATATCTTGGCTTGCAGGGTCTCCGCACGTGCGCAAGTTCGCCTTCAGATTTTGTTAGCACATATGAATAAAAGGGGTCTCAAATGTCATTCAAGCTCACCTAAGCCAGCGGATCGAAGGCACGCAATTCAGTCCGGCAAGTACCGTGACAGAAAGAATAGTGGGAACACACTGCTATTTGAAAAAGCGCCTTTCCAACATTCCACATATGGGTCATTTCTGAAAGCAATTTTCGCAAGGGACAAAGATAGCGCGTAAAGGTCCATGACGATGATGATTTTCTTTCAGCAACACACGGTCAACCTCCAGCTCAACAGCACTCTTGTAAAAAAGGAGAACGAGAGAGAGGAAGACATGAGTTTCGGTTCATATGTGGGGTTGATTGATTGATATTTGGGGTTTAACGTCCCAAAACCACCATATGATTATGAGAGACGCCGTAGTGGAGGGCTCCGGAAATTTAGACCACCTGGGGTTCTTTAACGTGCACCCAAATCTGAGCACACGGGCCTACAACATTTCCGCCTCCATCGGAAATGCAGCCGCCGCAGCCGGGATTCGAACCCGCGCCCTGCGGTTCAGCAGCCGAGTACCTTAGTCACTAGACCACCGCTTCGGGGCTTGATATGTGGGGTTTAACGTCCCAAAACCACCATATGATTATGAGAGACGCAGTAGTGGAGAGCTCCGGAAATTTTGACCACCTGGGGTTCTTTAACAGGAAGACATGAGTGTCAAAGGGGTAGTGATAGGTAAGTATTAGCCGCGCGTTTTTATGCGGTAATGCGCTGCTGGCGGCCTCTTAGTGACAGCACGGCAGCGCGCGACAGATACTTATTTACAGGCACTTCAATAGAGAGCAGTTTCACTTTGAGAGAGCTCCAAACACGACCAGCCTGCGGGTGCAACTATCACAACCTGGCATGTGCAACGCTCAACCATGTCAGCACGCAGAACTGTGACGGACTTCTGCAGGGTCCACCGGAACAAGTCTTTTCGAACAGGTAACGGGAAAACAGCGTCGCCAAACACAATGCTTCCAACGACTGAGTCACCACGGCCATGGACTTGCGAGCAGCTGCCGGGGAGGGGGGGGGGGGGCTGATAATCATATAAACTGAGAAGGTAAAATATAAAGAATGACTTTCGACTTCATGCCAATTCAGGCGAATGCAGAAGAAACATTGAGTTTGTTTATTTGTTTGTTTGTTTGTTTGTTTATTTGTTTGTTTGTTTGATTGATTGTTTTTCTCGGCACATTGCTCAAAGTGTTGCTTCTGCTGAGCGCTTTCAAAGCTTAAAGCAACCAGGAGTAAACGTTCTGCTTCGCGAAGTCATTTCTCGTGGACAATGGAAGTGGTGATTACGTGCCCTCGTAAACAGCTGATTCCCGTTTCCTATCCCTCACTGCAGGCACACAGAATTTATGTGTATGTCGTTGTTCAATACCGTTCGCGCTCCCTCAGAATGCATAAACGCCTACAGCGGTGTATAGGGGAGGAAGTAGCATGCCTTGAATGTATCATCAGGGCTATATCAAGAGCGCCTGCCGATTATTCTCGTCTTCCGCTCTCCTTTGTCTAGCAGTCAAGCAACGCGGCTTGCCTGCGCTAGGTCGTATTATGCGGGAAGTCTCCTCCGGACAGCCACTGCATTTCCGGTTGAGAAGAATCGAACAATCTGGCGGGGGTGACGCGCGTCAAATGAGGTCCACCGTCACATCGTCTCTGGCGACGGTGAAAGCCCGCAAACGACTCCCTTTGCCTGCCACCCCCCACTCCTACGGCCTATTTACCCACCTTAGTACCCCAGGCCTCTCTTGAACAGTGCTCTAAACGAACTCATTTGCGCACTGGTGGTGAAAAGTACGTGAGCAGCATCAATTCTTGGCGAAGGTTGTTAGTCACTTCGATGTCACCTTGAACGACGCAACTCCATGCATGCGCTAATTTTATGGATGATGCAAGGGCATCTTAATGAGAGGGGAAGGGTGAATACGATGGCGAGGAGGGTGGAGAGTCAACTTTCAACGCGCGAAGTTTTCGATGACGCATTGCAAATAAAGCAATTCAGAAGGCTCGACTACAACTGCTGAAAACATTGCATTTGCCTCTCAGATATAACTACACAGAGAGATGGAGAGAGAAAAAAACAAGGCAGGGAGAGAGGTTAACTAGACACATGCTGGTTTTCCACCATGCAGTGAGAGAGAGAGAGAGAGAGGGATAAAAACCAGAAAGATAAAGAAGGAAGAAAAGAGAGATAGACAAACAACTGAGAATACAAAAATATCTGCGCTTTAGTTATTGAGACAGCAGTGTAGGCTTCGAAACACGGGCGTACGCATAGAAGCAAATTAAGCGGTAGATGGAGCGCTCCCCTCTATCTTCAAACATCTAGAGGGGGGGGGGGAGGGGGCAGTGCACCCGAAACCTTTACTCGGTCAAAACTGTCATGTCATTGGTTAATCCGCAGGGTTATGGCCACGCAGCTTTCTGGCGTTAGTGGCAGCCGAAGACCCCTCAATTTGCATTCCGAGAACTATCTACTTCTCACGTTTACTGCTGGAAAGCCGAATACTATAAGCAGGCACGCCACAACAAGAAGCACATTACGAGCACCATTTTTTATTATTACTGCGATAGCAATTATATCGACACACTCGGCTGGATTTCGCCGCCAGCGTCGGTGTCGACGTTAGCGTCTCCGTCACTCACCGTCAATGTATACGTATCTATATACATAAAAATGTAAATAAGACAAGCAATCGACAAAAAGACCCAGGTGCATGGGATCGAGTGTGGGACCTCTGAATTGTAAGTGCAAGGCATTAGCCACTGAGCCACAAAGGAGCACGTCCAATGCCTAAACGGTAAGGCATTTATATCTACCTCTTACCACTGGTGAGGGGCATCTCAGGCGGAACTATCGTGTTTTCAGCATTACCAGCAAGATGGCGCAAGGAGCGTGCGTCGCCAAATCGTCACGACGCTGCGGCGCGCCCTCTCATCTCCCACGTGTATTTTGCCTCGCAGGGAGGGGGCAGGGTGGACGCTCACGCGTGCGCTTGTCTCGCCGTGGGTACAATCGTACGTCTTGACTGGCCTTGGGCTTTCACCGACCGGTGTAGTTGCCAGGCGCACAAAGGTCATTGCAATCGTTGCACAGTCTCAATTTGCGAAAAGGGCGTGCTTTCCAGACACAGCGAAGTAACAACTGAGACGCTTGTTCGCGTTCATCCGTATTTACGAGTACGTGTCATGCGTCATTTGTGCGTGAGAAACGTGGGTCGCATTTCTATCTGCTTGCTATTCTGCGCGTCATCTTCCAATTTCTTGCTATCACGTTCATTGCTGCACTTTTGTGGCAGAGCTGTGACTTTCTTTATGCAACCAATGCGAAGCTTTCCAGGGGGTTGGGGAGAGGAGGAGGGGGTTGCGATAAAGCATCCCCAATCCATCGTGGAGTACGCTGCGCACCCCTTAGTTCCCAAATGGTGATGTAGTCCGAAAGCTATTTGTGTGGTGGAGGGGAAAGGGGACTCCTCGCAAGCTGTATATTTGGGCCTGCCTTTGTATGTGTGCTTGCATATCATCATCATCATCATCATCATCATCATCATCGTCATCAACCTGACTACGCTCACTGCAAAGCAAAGCCCTCTTCATGTACACCAATAACCCAGTCCTGTGCTCACCGCTGACACGCTTTATCTGCAAAATTCTTAATCACAGCAGCCCGCCTAATTTCCTGTCTCCACCTAACGAGTTCGCCTAAGTGTTACACCCTAACAAAATCAGAAAATTTCGAAGTGTTTGAAATTTCTGAAACACCCTCTCTTCTCACATGGTACCAAAGCACGCCCTGAACAACATCTCTACATTGTCCATCTATATCAACCAAGACGTGTCTACAAGGCATTGGCTACGATGAAATGCGAAATCCAACCCTCGTATTCGACACAAATAAACGAGACGGTTTTAAGAAATAAAACACTGCACTCGATTTTGTTTGAGTCAATGCTGCCACGGGCCCACCATAGAAAACAAACTGAACGGGTGTTAAAACGTCGTCGCCATTGTTTATTAGACTTTGAAAAACGGCTGTTGCGGCACTAAAAGTCTCACCTGAGACACTTTCGAGCCTGTCTTTCCGTATGTGACGTGTGGACGGCCATCTCGGCAGCCGCGTCAAAACCAGCTTGTTGTCGTCAAGAAGGGTTAGCGCGGCTGTTTACGACCGTCCCTAACGGTTCCCTACTACCGCGCGACACATCTTTACGAGCCGGGCTGTCGGCACCACATTTCCACTTTATCCCTTAGTGTTCCCGTGAGGTTTGTAATGCCGCGGTGCTTGTGCAGCGACGCGTAAAGTTTGGCAACTTGCAGCTACCTATATAAACAGAACAATTTGCTTCTTCTTGCTTCTTTTGAAGTAACGAGTGTTTATGCAACCCCTGTCCCACATATTCGCTCTAGAAAAATAAAGTGTATACCAATAGTCACTTTCAGTTTACGTTTCTCCATTAACGATATGTTTTTGAATGAAAGAACGACTATTCTGGAGTGACTCGCCACTAAAACAGACGAACGAAGGGGAATGACACAAAATGTCGCTTCTATGTTGGACAGATTGTAATGAAGCCAACAGCCAAAAGAAATCACAGCATATCCACGGAGTGAATGATGATGAGTCGGGCGAAGCGTCCGTCAGCCCGTCCGTGCTTCCGTCCGTCCGCGCAACCATCCGTGCGTCCATCCATGCGTCCGTCCGTCTGTCCGTGCGTCCATCCATTCATCCGCGCATCCGTCCACCTATCCGTCCGTTCATGCGTCCATCTGTCCGTTCGTCCATGCATCCATTCGTCCGCGCATCCATCTAGTGAACACTCCAAGTACCGCCATCTCGCATCCCCTGTGCCACATATCCACTCCGTGAATCCGTCCATCCTTCCGTCCGTCTGCTAGTGTGTCTGTCTGTCCGTCCGTCCATGCGTCCGGCCTTACGTTCATCTAGTTAAGTACCGCCATCTCCCGTCTCTCATCCCGTGTGGCACATACCCGCTCTAGAACGGGTATGTGCCACTGGTGGCTACATACACCAATAGAGGATGGAGAGCCCACAGCTTAAGGAGCTTCGCCCCTAAAATGTATATAATCTCTCTTCGCACAGAAAATCAGTGAAGGCCTTATTGAACTTTTTGCGTGGTAGTGGCCTATTCAATAGGCTATAGCACCCCAGCTATTTTTTTCTTTTCCTTTCGTGCATCTCTTTCACTTTTCACTTTCTTTCCCATCCTTATTCCCCATTCTCCCTTCCCTTAGTGCAGGGTAACAAGCCGATTTCCCCAATTTCTGGTTAACCTCCCTGCATTTCCCTTACTTTATTCTCTCTGTCTCTATGTGTGTGCAAAAATTCTAAACGATGCTTGAGCTGCTACAGAGGTTTTGTTTAGTTGCGCTACTTGGCCATTCCAAAATTTTCATCTTTACCTGCAAGATATATAGGCAATCTCGCATCCCCTGAGACACATACCCGCTCTAGAGCAGGTATGTGCCACTGCTGGCTACATACACCAGCGGGGGATGGACAGACTCACACCCTAAGGAGCTTCGCCCCTAAAAAGTCCAGCAAGGTATCGCGATACTGTAGTTTTTAACTGCAACTAAGCAAATATTATATCAATGCATACGAACTAAAACAGACGATAGAAGAACTTGCCGTTCAAGAAAACGAACCTGAAACGTTGGGATAACGCGACCGACATTAGATAGAGATAAATAGCTCGAGAAGCTGTGAATCACATAAGTGTCACATGTGTAGTTAATTCACATTAGAGAAACACGTTATCACACGTCAACTCCTCTTCGGGGAGCCGTGTGTCCCACGACTTTCCAAGAAGAGTTAACGCGTTTCAATAATGAGAGTTATTACGTGAGAAGGGCCATCCAGCGGCTTGAGGAGGCTTTGGCGAAGCAACGAAGAAAAGAAGCCGACGACCCATCTAACGGGCGCGGAGGCACCCGAGTAATTGTTGCCTAGTCGGAGCACAACATCCTCGAGGTCTAGGCTCTTGAGATTATCGGACTCTAATAGCCGTAATCTTAAGATAGGGAACATCCGCGCCCTGCGAGGCCGGGGAATCCCTACACGCCGGATGTATAAATAATTGTTATTTCTCTCTCTCTCTCTCTCTCCTATTACGTGAGAGTTACATATGCGTGGCAAAAAAGTCGTCCTTTTTAGGGAGGGGGGGGGGGGTTGAGGGTGTGCGAAATTGAAGTGCGTCCTCGGTTGACAGTTGACGATGGCTACTCTGTCTATCTGCAAGCACGTCGTTAGCGTCAAAGTATCTGCAAGAAAAAGAATTTGCTTGATCTTCCATTGCACACTTGGCGCACTGGACTTCTCCCTCTGCAGCTCATTTTCAACGGAGAAACATTGCATACCCAATTCATTTGTCTTCGGAATCCCTTCCAAACCTCGGGGGAAATTACGCGCAGCTGTATTTGCGTGAAAACACTGCGCCAAATGCTCTTGAGATTAGATTTGATACGTAAAGTATTGCACTGTGTTTTTTGTTCTGTATCTTTATTATGCGTCGAGTTCTTAGATACGAGAAGAAAGCGCTACTCTCAAGCAGTCAGTGCTTGGTCATTATGCGGGATTTTACTCTAACGCAAACTCTACCTATCGTATGGTGATTTGTTCTGGCTGAAATGCACCTGATCGACACATGGCTAGACTACACAACATCAATACTCTAAGTACGAGCGTTGAAGTTCAGTTCGAACCCGCCGCGGTGGTTATGTGGTTATTGCTTTTTAATCCTGACTAAGAGGTCGCGGGATCGAATCCCAGCCGTGACGACCGCATTTCGATAGAGGTAGAACGCTAGAAGTAAATTTAGTTGATTTCAGAAGCAAGTTAAGCAACCCCTTCTGGTAGAAATTTCCACAGCCTTCTACTGCCGCGACTCTCAATATTATCAGGGTTTCAGCATGTTACAACGGCGTCATTATTGAGTTCAACTTGCAAAGGTGATGTTTACCTACTGCTACTCTTCTTATAAAGGTGCCGAAGCAAGGAACAAGGACGCAAGAAAATTGCCACTTAATCTTTTTATTCACTTGAACGTGAACCTCTTCCTTTATGCAACGAATAAACGAGTGACGTTCGCGACGTTCCTCCAATGGCATTGATTCCGACAACATATTTGCCAAACCATAGAGCATTTACGAAGGTCTTGCGCAAAATGGCAGATTTATAATGCATCAGCGTGAAAAACATTACGAAAATACGACTTTCTGACCGTAGGTGCTCTGTCCTGTTGCAGTGGTGCAATGTTGTTGTACTTGATATAAAAAGATCAAGAAGCGCCCACGTAAGTGATTGTGCGGATTCATTCTTAGATTTCATGTCGTATATAAAATTTCAAGAAAAAATGTAGTTTATTGTTAAAGAGCACTTGTTCAATAACAATATTCTCGTTGAAGTATCCAGAAATGTACTTGTTTCATTCAATGGACCTGTCACACGAGCGGTGTGGTGTTCAGTTCGAGGCAGTCATATTTTATATTAAAATACCGAGCATTTCTTTGTAATGTTCAAGTGGTGATCTTAGATTCGCATATGCGAAGCTTGAGCGGAAAATTGTGTACGTATAATAGATAGCTAATTCAGCGTTTTTTATGCAATCGGGGACACAATCTTAGAGACCACCACACTTGAGAAAATTTTGAATTTTCAAGCAATGCTTTAGTGTATTCGGTCGAACAGTCCAAACAAATTGTTAGTTCATTTTAGAACAGACCTCAAACATAAATTCAGTGCTGCCTCCTGGAGCAGCCTGTCTATTCAAGTTTTTTTTTTGTGTGTATGTCGTCATCTGCAAACATTTGACGTTCACTGCACATGCCTGTGAACAAGCAAGACATTGACACCCTTGGAGGGGTTCATAGCGACAGTAATGTTTTCCACGCGCGACAGTAAGTAACTGCGAAGGCAAACCGCGATAGTATCGGTACTCTGATTTTCGCGTGGGCTGTAACCGAGCTACAGGTTAACAGTCCTTCACTACGGCGTCACTTGTACGAGCAGCTTTCGAATGTTTAGCCCCTTCGAAACATTGTACTCACTCGATAATAAAATGTGAGATTTAGCGTGCCGAATATATAATACAATTATGAGGGACGCCATAATGGAGGGCTTCGGAAATTTCGACCATCACGTATTTTTGTAATGTGCCACGACAACGCACACTACACGGGCCTCCAGCCTATCACGTACGTCGAAATGCGGCAGCCGCGACTGGTGTCGCGCCCAGGACCTTCAGCTCAGCAACTAGTGCTCATTCGTCGCCGCGTGTATTTAAAAAAGCCTCTCAACCTTTCATTCCCCTTACCCTCTCCCCAGTGCAAGGTAGCCTACCGGACTCAGCCATTGTTAACCTCCCTGCCTTTCTTTCATCCTTATTCTCTCTCTCTCTCAATATATATATAATTTTGAACACTCCAGTTCCAAAGAATTGTGTGTTAAGTAAAAAAAGACACTTGCCAGCATTTTCAGACGTACAACTGCTCCTTGCCACAGCCTCCAGCTCAGCTTTGAATGACCCTCAGAGGATTTCAGAGGAAAACCATAAATTTAGTTTTCCTCTGTTAGATTTAGTTTTCCATGCTGACTCGCATATTTGCATCATTTGTTGTTAAACTCTTGTACGGTGGTGTAATGGCCCCTTTCGCGCAAGCCTAAAACACTCGGAGGCTACTCACTCCAGCCACTTTAGTGGCTGGAGTGGTGGTTCAACGATGAACCACCAAACGTAAACAGGGCTCAGGCTTTGCTCTCGGCTCGCGCGCTTTACAAAAAAGCATTCTTGCCGTCAGAGAAACGTCAAAATAAGGAAGCTGAAAGCGGAAGGACGTCGATACAAAAGACATAAGCGGTGAAGGCAACAAGAGGGCTGCTTCGCCGCCGTAGTGCAGATTCACGAGGCTGAAACTCCGCAGGCGTCCCAGGGCACGCGCTCCAAAATGCAAATGGAGGGTTTCTGTTCTCTGGTGGCCGCAAGAAACCTTTCCGCAGCATCGGCAGCTTTCGAACTGCGCCAGTTCATTTCCAAAGCCGCTTCTTCTGAACCACTCTGTTTAACGTCGACGCAGTCTTCTTCTGTTTTCTTTTGTTTTTCGCCGTTGCAATTGGTTATTGCTTCGCATTTACCGCAGCTACACCCCCCCCCCCCTCCCAACGCCTCGAGGCCACTTTCCATCACGGGAACGAACGAAGCGTTTCGAATGAATGTGAAAAGAAAGAAAAAAATTTAAGCCGGATAAAAGTCCCGCTGATGGTTCCGCGCAGTTCTTGCTTCGGCGAGCGCATTCCACTCGCTAGTGTGATTGTGTTTCGAGTATGGGAAAAACGAAATGCATTCTCATAGGTGAAAGTGGCACTGTCTGGTTTTACGTTCCGCAAGAAAGTATATTTGATTGTGATTCACTGATGATCACTTGCATTCCATTTCCTGTTATAGCTTTTTGAAGGTTATTTCTCTTCGTGCGAACGAAAGTGCAGCGTAATACATTGAACATAAAATTTTTATCATTTGTGTGTGCCATATTTAGAGTATCGCTTGGGACAAAAAAAAATATTGTTATACATTCATGCCTGGTGATTTATAGCCTTGTTCTACACTTAGCAACGAAATTTTACGATAACGTTCTGCACGCATTTGTGGGCTAATGACAGATTGAAGTTTATCAGAGCCCAGGATATCTACCTTTAACTTACGCCACACTTTTTTTTTTTCATACAGTCATGCACTATGAAGCAAAAACTGTCTTTTTTTTCGCATTACACTTGTTTATTACTTTTCTCACTGAATTCTTTGAAGCTTAAGATATCAGCGCCAACATTTAGGAAACTAAGTTTTCGCGCTAAAGACTTTTCTCAAACAAGGCCAACAAATCAATTGACAGCAGGTAGTCGAACCATTGTAGATAGCAGTTAAAAACGAGAAGCTTCGTCGATTCGGCACCACATTTCGTCTCTCCAGTAAGGTTAAACATTTCTTCATATCCGCAAGTAAGCTTCAGTGGTTGAGAACCAACCAACTCGAAACATTTCTTATTGCCTGAAGCGGAGCCGTAACACTACCTAAGAATTAGAAAAAAACAGGCTGCGACCAGAATAGCCTGAAACACTCGGCAAAAATCATGGAGCTGTGGCGACCACGTCGCAGAATCGTATCGCAATATCCCGAAATCATTGATATCAAACGTCTCGGAAGGGGGCAATGGATCCGCGGTAACTCTGACCAAGTATGACCAAGAATGCGGGTCTTAAATTGTACGTTCTTGGTTTTACGAGTCAAAGATACGATCATGAAACACGCCAAAACTGAGGCCTCCAGAAATTTCCACCATATGGCGTTTGTTAACACTCACTGACAACCTACAGTACACTTTAACATTACACCTCCAGCTGACTATTCATCCTTCTCTTTCTTACTCCTTTGCTGTCTCTTTCCTTTCTACTATTCCCCCTTTCCCACCCTCCAAGTTTAAGGTAGCCAACCAAGCTTGGTTTACCTCCCTGCCTTCTCTATTTATCTCTCTCTCACCTCCCCCAAAACGGGACCGCTGCTGCTGGGATCGAACCAGTAACCTAAGAGTCAGCAGCGCAATGCCGTAAACACTACTCCACTGATACAGACCGAGCTGTTTCTAGCACATCTCGCTATCTTCCCATTATTTAAAGAAAAGGTGGCGCGAACAGAAAAATGGCGCACGTTCGACAGGCAAGAGCGACAGATTTTCGAGGTGGGTACTGAACCCGCGACCTTCAGTTCAGCAGCTGAGCACCGTAGCCACTATATCAGAAGCACGGGGGTGGCGGGTTACCGAAATACGGATCCACATTGTTGCCTCAGCCTATGGCAAAAAAAGGAAGACCATCAAGTTGCGTAACAGCTTCCTGTCCTTAATCCTCTTCGCTGATCCTCTTTATATATTTTTTTAAGCGAGCACTAGCGCTTAGCTCCGAGGCCGGTAAGCAGGAGAGAAGACACTGATAAGCGGGCGCGTCGGAGGGAAACAGGCACCAGCGCGGATATTGGAAGCACCCAGGCCGGCTCCCGCCTGGGTGTTCCTGAGTGTAGCGATGCGGAAGCAAGAGACAAGGGGGCTGGAGGGTTCCTCGCTCCTTTGAAAAAGGAAAGCAAGTAGATTTCAAGTACCATAGTGCAACTACTTCTCCGGTTTGTCTGTGTCTATTATTGTTTAGTTTAAGCGGGTAGAACAAAATACGTGGCAAACCTTAACAGCGAGCGTGCGTGGGGTGGGGGCATAGAAAAGAAAATATAGATTGCTAAGTCCAGACGGGGCGTGTGGCGTGGAGAGCAGATACAGCTCTGGAAAAAAAAAAAGGTGAGTTATGTAGAAATCCCTCGCTGACGGTGACCTTACAAGACTGGAAGGCTCTGGGTTCGGTTCCCGCGGACGAAATGGGCGCTTTAAGGGTCCCCTGCAATTCATTTCCATCTACGCCATAATTACAACTCTGTAGTCGGATCCAACAAATAATGTCCTCTATGGTTTCATCTGCATAGTTGTCTGTCTATATGATTCTGTCTAACAAAAAACGAGGCTTTCGAAAAACGTTTGTTCTTTATGAATCATTTGTGTTTATGTAATGTACATATCTACTGTATTTCGTATCTATTAGTGATGCCACCGTTTCGTGGTGCATTAAACAGCATCGCTAACTAGAATGTCATATTATTTACCTGTATACCTGTATGTTGTCTTGCATTTTTCAATTGGTATTTTTAGTATAACCTACCTCGACCTAATGCTTTGTAGTAGTTTTAGATTTTTTAACTCACTGTAGTATATCCCGACTTAATTATGCTTCACTTATGTTGTACGACTCGTTGCAGCCTATAACCCAATCCTCTCTGTAACGACTTCGTTGGTTCACAGGGCTAAATAAATTAAATGAAATGAAATAGTGAAGAGAGTACTTTTTAGGTACAGTAAGAGAAACTGGACATGCTGAAAAATGTTTCGAAGAAGTATTTGTTTTTTACCAAAAAAAATAATTATGCCACGAGCAGCCTACGGAGATATCAGTAATTTTAGAACAGAGAAGTAGAGAAGAGAGAAAAAAAGACAAGTCCTGTGTATGTATGCTATTTAGTTTTTTATCTTTTTTTAACAATCAAGTGGAAATGGGTAGCCGCCACCAAGTAACGCTGACAACAACTCCTTCATTTATTCTTTATTTCAATAAAAAAAGAAGGTTAACGAGAAGGTTGCAGCGGCCTGACTAGGTTCAGTCAAGCTCTCTTCGGCAGCTTGTATAGCTGGGCAGGACATTTATTGTGCATGCTATAGGAACAAAAAAAAAAACTTGGAGGATGCTTGAGCTCGGTGTTCAAGAGTAGAACGTGACAGCGTAATTCGGCACTGTGCCCACCGTCTTGCCAATCGCTAGCCTAGCTTCAATTCTCGGTGTGTGCCTCAACCACGCTGTAAGGAAACGAACGACTGTGCGCGAAACATTGCGAGTTTCAAACTACCCTAGCATTGATTTGATTGATATGTGGGGTTTAACGTCCCAAAACCACTATATGATTATGAGAGATGCCGTAGTGGAGGGCTCCGGAAATTTAGACCACCTGGGGTTCTTTAACGTGCACCCAAATCTGAGCACATAAAACTACCCTAGCATGCCTACTGCAATTACACTTTCTAACAGTGTGCACTATGCCACAACCCTTCATTTTGCGAAACAGCGAGGGGCCCACTACGCTTCCGCTAGGCAACACGCAGACCTACACAGCCGGTCACTTTGCTGGTGCTTTTGCAGAGGATAATTAATAAATATGACTGCTTGCTTTGTAATGGGAGGGCCTTTGATTCTCCCTCCCCTTCCTGCCCTACACTTTCCGGCATATAACTTCCTGTTCTTCATTCAATCATTAGTGCGTCGGTGGGCACATACGCATAGCTTGTAGTGTTCTGTAACTTCATTTTGGCTAGTCATGCGTTCCTCCAACCTCCCGCCTTTCCATAAAAAATATACATTGAAATGAAGCGGTAAGGAAAGGACCTCAAAAGTTTGAAACACAAGTCATCCTAGAAAAAGAATAGAAAAATCTTTCTTCACATAGCATTTCGCATTGGGCACTTCCGGTTCAAAGCTTCCGGGCCCTTAGCCGTCGTGCGCAAAAGCTCGTAGCTCCGAAAACTCTGACCAGTGCCGCCGACGGGCAAAAAGAAATATTGAAAATAGGATTGCCGGAGCGAATGAC
Source organism: Rhipicephalus annulatus (assembly GCA_013436015.1). Lineage (NCBI taxonomy): Eukaryota > Metazoa > Arthropoda > Arachnida > Ixodida > Ixodidae > Rhipicephalus > Rhipicephalus annulatus. Next base: position 49,148 of record WOVY01003571.1, on the reverse strand, counting down.
GCGAAACCGCAAAACGCGACGCCCGCCCCGAATAAAGGAACGAAATGCAAAAGAATGGATTCCCTCGAGGCGCGTTTCGTGTTGTCCGTCGTGGAATGGCGCCAGAAACCTGTTGTATTTCTTATGATCTCGTTTCAGGTCGAGAAACCATTCTCCAACGGCGCCGAAGGAAACGCCACATCGCTCGGAGGAAGCATTGAAATGCGTGTCATCCACAGAAGCGGAAAGAACACGAATGGATGTACTAGGCTGAAAACGGAAGCAAGGATTTCCGAAGACGTCGCCAACATTCCCAAAGAAGTTTTGTTCAAATGTATGAGGAGAGGGGAGAGCGGATGGGCACAAGCTCTATCGCTGGACAAAAAGCCTGGACTGGCGTATCGCCTCCGCCAAACTCCGAGGCGTCGAGCGGAGAGAAAAATATTGCCTCTACGTGATATGAAGAGGCGATGCAAGTTCGCCTGTTTAAACATTGAACGACCGAATAGGGCGTCGATATGTAAGAGTGCATCGACGTGTTGTTGGGGGATGGGGCACCTGGAGCTCGCAAGTGCAAGTGCGCTCTACTGAAATCAACTGCAAAAAAAAAAAACGTAATACCACGTGTGTTGTTGCATCCGAAGATGCCGCCCGCACGTGCCGAGAGAAGTGCGGGAGGTTGTTGTTTTTGAGCGCACACCTGTTGATGCAGGATTTCCGTGTGTTGGAGGTACTTGGAGCTGTGCAATTCGTTGTGCATGTGGGAATTCAAGTACCTTGTGCGTACGGGTGCATAAAAAACTCATAGGGTGTCTTACGCATTTACCTAAGACAACTCGAAGAAAAGAGCCATCTTTTACGTCTTAGTCGATTGCACTTATCCTCACCTCTCGAAAGTTTTCTGCTCCTAGCAGGGTCTTCTACTGCATCCACGACCAGAAGCATCGAAATTGGTCTCCAGAACACTTGATTTTGCGCTGCCTCCATTATTGACCTCTTTCAAACCAAGCGATGATGTCAAGTGATAATGTCGTCTTCTTGACGTCACTATGCCACTATTAATTTTAGCGATTTGTGACTTTCACGTGGCATGTGGTGACATCATCGCATGATAATTTTCTACAATACCTGTTTTTTACGCCACAGGACGCCGACGGTGAATTTTCACGTTTGATGAGGCAACTAACGCTTTCGCGTTGATATGTCAATGCCTTTGTGTGTGTAGATGAGGCCAGATCCCGCGCATGCAGTTTCTATAAATATAGACGTATAATGACGGAGAGGGGAAGTCCAAAATCCTCAGGCAGTGCTTCCATGGGATTATATTGAATAGTTACCTGCAAACGTTTCACCACCCCTTGTGCATGACGGTCTTGTATGTGTACCTTGCACGTTACCAAATCTTACTGAATTACGTCATAGTGGGTACACGCACAGGCGCCCCAGGGAATTTTACAACGCTTTGGAAGGCCATTACTCTAGATTACGCGGCTACCAACTGTAGTGCGTGTCGTTGGTGGTGCTCTCTGGCATGGTTCGAGCCTCGATTGATTGATCGATATGTGGGGTTAAACGTCCCAAAACCACCATATCATTATGAGAGACGCCGTAGAGGAGGGCTCCGGAAATGTCGACCACATGTGGTTTTTTAACGTGCACCCAAATCGGAGTACACGGGTCTACAGCATTTCTGCCTCCATCGGAAATGCAGCCGCCACAGCCAGGATTCGATCCCGCGACCTGCAGATCAACAGCCGAGTACCCTAGCCGCTAGACCACCCCGGCGGGGCGTGGCTCGAGCCTCGAACCAAATACAGGGGATCGGCCAAGTAGTTGGTGGATCCTTCTATGAGGCGCTATGGTATAGCACTTAGGAAACTATGGGTAGCACTACTAGATACTATATTAGAATAAATTGACTTCAGTTGCCAGTCATCATGAATCAACTGTTTAAAGCCGGCTGAATTCCGCATAACATTTTCAGTCTTTTAAGGATGAGATACCTCTATGGCGAATAAAACGTCCCCGTGGTGGCCACATCCTATAGTAGTCACCTCAGACGAAAGAATAACTGGCTCTGTTAACAGCAGACACCGTTTTTGTAGCAGGTGGTGCTATTATTATTATTTCACGGAATCATGAAACGGCCACACGAGAGGGAGGAGCGACCAATTGTTTCCTCTCGATGAGAGAAAGAGCTCTGACGGGAAGCTTTTTGCAGCTTTAGATTGCCAATTTCGCAGTGGTTTACGAAAGCGGTGTACTGCCAGTCGCAGAATGTTAGCGAGTTCCGCATTTTTTATCCAACTATATGTAGCGTGCGTGGAGTCTACAACGTGTTGTTACTTGAAGTAGAACGTTCTCTGTTTCCCTGCTCACGGGCGAGGGTAACTTTTTCACAATAACGATAAGAGTCATGACATTGTATGGACAAGCTGGGGGCAATTCGCTTATCTTTTTTATTTCTTTTAGATCTACGTTGTAGCGTTTTTATTTCACAAACTCTACGTAAACGAAGCGAATTTGATGCAACGTTGTTTATTTGCTCTTATACACAGTATATGCTCGAGCGTTTTGTTGGTAAGGAAGATTTTTTTTTTTGTACACTAGTTTGCACCATATATTCAGTACGTAAAACGCAGCGTTATACTTGCGCACAGGCTGATTTCATAGAATAAAAAAAATGGCAGCATATTCACGGGTAGACCGATGGAGAGTGGGGCGAAGCATCCGTCCGTCCATTCGTTATTGCTTATGTCCGTCCATGCGTCCGTCTGTGTGACCGTGCGTGCGTCTGTTCGTGCGTCCGCACGTCCATCCGTGCGTCCATCCCTGCATTCGTCCATGCATTCGCCCCTGCGTCCATCCATGCGTCCATCCGTTCGTGCAGCCATCGGTGTGTCCTTTCGTCCATCTAGTCAGCACTCCAAGTACCACCATCTCGCATCTTTTCATCATATATTCCGCATATAGAAGCCCCGCCATCCAGTGGACATTCCGAGGACAAACGAGAGGTGGCACACGCACACTTTCTGACGGCTTGCGCTTTGTGTCTACTTCCCACCTTTAACCACATCGAGTTCATGGTATATTCACTGTATGGTATGTTCACTGTATTCATGGCACTGTGGCCCAACGCTCGCTAAACCTTTCTAAAACCAAGGAGGTTACGCCCGGCGAGCATAACGTATCAACCCTTTCTTGTCAAATAGTGCTCAATGTACATGCCAATCGCTGCTGATGTGGAATGAGAGACAGGAGAATTCGGCTTTTTGTTCTTACATAGTCTTACATAGCGTCTTGTGTCAGAATCATGCTGTCCAACGCTGTGAGGAATTGACTCACTTGTTGGTGTTTAAGTATTCTCCTATCAGTATTCTCCTAGTCCTTCTGTTGCAACGATGTCATTGGTAGTAGCTGTCTGGCAGTTTGTGCATTAGAGTGTGCACGTGCTTCTGCGGTATTACGCCAGATTGCTTGTTTTCAACGCAGGGTAGTATGGGGCCTCTGGGACCCTTCCATCAATGGGCTGGTGGCGCTGTGCCCCCAAAAAACTTCCGATCACCTCATTTACCAGCTCGTAACGCCGAAACTGAAAGGACGTTTTCACGTTTCTTAAAGGGTAGTAAATATCTTAGATTTTCAGATAAAAAAACGTGCGTAATGTTCAAGGCAATCTTTTTGCGAGTTTTTATGTAGCTCAAAAACATTTATTCGAATATAATTTGCCAAATGAGAGAAGCAAAGTGTAGGAAATCATCAGGCTATTTTATAACGCTCTTCGTACCCACCGAAGCCATTCAAGTACATCGGTAAACAAAACCAGATGTGATCAAGGGTCTGTGTTTGTAAACAGTGAAAGGGATAAAGAAGCAGCGGTCGCGCACGTGGCTTCTCCTAGTTCACATAAAAAAAACGCCAATAACGAGAGAAGAAAAGAAGGAGAAAGACAGCGGCACTGACTTACAACAAGATTTATTTGCTGGAACCGCACAATATATACTTGAGCAGTATCTGACAAAAAAGAGAAAATACAAATAAAAGAAAACAGAATTCACTGAACACCCGAGTAATCATCGTGATGACGCGCCATGAACGAAACGTGTGCCAACGTGATGAAGAAAATGTAATTCTTTTTGTGATAGAGCAATCGCAAATAAATCTTGTTGTAAGTCAGTGTCGCTGTCTGTCTCCTTTCTCTTGTCCCTCGTTATCGGCGTGGTTTTTTTTATGTGAATCATGTCGTACCAACTCACCCAAGCAGCCACGTTAGCTTCTCCTAGGCCTTGCAAAGTGGTGGTGCTCCGCGACGCTTCACCAACGCTGGCTGGACCATTGATACTATACTGAAGTATTCAATATACTGGGGTATTCAAAATAAATAAATATATGTAGCACTTGTGGCCTCTCGTCTGCTTTGCATCAAAGTGATGGTGCTCTCCGATGATGCAGGGGTGCTGGCCGAGCCATTGGTTTTATAGGTAGTGCACGTTGCGGCTTCTCGGTCTTGCGTCGAAGTGGTGGCGTTCTCTAACACTACGGGGATTCTGACCGGGCCATTGGTCCTATATGAAGTGCCCGTGGCGGCTTCTAGGTCTTGCATCGAAGTGATGGTGCTCTACGACACTGTGGGGCCTCCGGTCAGGCTATCAGTCTTATAAAAAGTGCATGTGGCGGCTTCTCGGTCTTGCACCAGAGTGATGGTGCTCTCCGATGTTGCAGGGGTGCTCTCCGGGCCATTACTCCTATAGGTAGTGTACCTTGTGGCTTCTCGGTCTTGCGTCCAAGCAATGGAGCTGTCCGACACTATGTGGACTCTCGCTGGGCCATTGGCCCTGTAGTTAGTGCACGCGGCGGCTTCTCGGTCTTGCGTCGAAGTGATGGAGCTGTCCGACACTATGTGGACTCTCGCTGGGCCATTGGCCCTGTAGTTAGGGCACGCGGCGGCTTCTCGGTATTGCATCAGAGTGTTGGTGCTCTGCGATGCTGCAGGGGTGCTCACCGGGCCATTAGTCCAATAGGTAGTGTACGCTGTGGCTTCTTCTCGGTCTTGCGTCGAATTGATGGAGCTGTCCGACACTATTCGGACTCTCACTGGGCCATTGGCCCTGTAGTTAGTGCACGCGGCGACTTCTCGGTCTTGCATCAGAGTGATGGTGCTCTCCGATGATGCAGGGGTGCTCAGCGGGTCCTTAGTCCTATAGGTAGTGTACGTTGTGGCTTCTTCTCGGTCTTGCGTCGAAGTGATGGAGCTGTCCGACACTATTCGGACTCTTGCTGGGCCATTGACACGGTAGTTGGTGCACGCGGCGGCTTCTCGGTCTTGCATCAGAGTGATGGTTCTCTCTGATGCAGCAGGGGTGCTCACCGGGCCATTAGTCCTATAGGTATTGTACGTTCTGGCTTCTTCTCGGTCTTGCGTCGAAGTGATGGAGCTGTCCGACACTATTCGGACTCTCGCTGGGCCATTGGCCCTGTAGTTAGTGCACGCAGCGACTTCTTGGTCTTGCATCAGAGTGATGGTGCTCTCTGATGCTGCAGGGGTGCTCACCGGGCCATTAGTCCTATAGGTATTGTACGTTCTGGCTTCTTCTCGGTCTTGCGTCGAAGAGATGGAGCTGTCCGACACTATTCGGACTCTCACTGGGCCATTGGCCCTGTAGTTAGTGCACGCGGTGACTTCTCTGTCTTGCATCAAAGTTATGGTGCTCTCCGATGATGCAGGGGTGCTCAGCGAGTCCTTAGGACTATAGGTAGTATACATTGTGGCTTCTTGGTCTTGCATCGAAGTGACGGAGCTGTTCGACACTATGTGGACTCTCGCTGGGCCATTGGCCCTGTAGTTAGTGCTCGCGGCGGCTTCTCGGTATTGCATCAGAGTGATGGTGCTCTCCGATGCTGCAGGGGTGCTCACCAGGCCATTAGTCCTATAGGTAGTGCACGTTGTGGCTTCTTCTCGGTCTTGCGTCGAAGTGATGGAGCTGTCCGACACTATTCGGACTCTTGCTGGGCCATTGACACTGTAGTTGGTGCACGCGGCGGCTTCTCGGTCTTGCATCAGAGTGATGGTGCTCTCCGATGCAGCAGGGGTGCTCACCGGGCCATTAGTCTTATAGGTATTGTACGTTCTGGCTTCTTCTCGGTCTTGCGTCGAAGTGATGGAGCTGTCCGACACTATTCGGACTCTCGCTGGGCCATTGGCCCTGTAGTTAGTGCACGCGGCGACTTCTCGGTATTGCATCAGAGTGATGGTGCTCTCCGATGCTGCAGGGGTGCTCACCAGGCCATTAGTCCTATAGGTAGTGCACGTTGTGGCTTCTCGGTCTTGCGTCGAAGTTATGGAGCTGTCCGACACTATGTGGATTCTCGCTGGGCCATTGGCCCTGTTGTTAGTGCACGCGGCGACTTCTCGGTCTTGCATCAGAGTGATGGTGCTCTGCGATGGTGCAGGGGTGCTCACCGGGCCATTAGTCCTATAGGTAGTGTACGTTGTGGCTTCTTCATGGTCTATCGTCGAAGTGATGGAGCTGTCCGACACTATTCGGACTCTCGCTGGGCCATTGGCCCTGTAGTTAGTGCACGCGGTGACTTCTCGGTCTTGCATCAGAGTGATGGTGCTCTCCGGTGATGCAGGGTTGCTCAGTGGGTCCTTAGTCCTATAGGTAGTGTACGTTGTGGCTTCTCGGTCTTGCATCGAAGTGATGGAGCTGTCCGACACTATGTGGACTTTCGCTGGGCCATTGGCCCTGTAGTTAGGGCACGCGGCGGCTTCTCGGTATTGCATCAGAGTGATGGTGCTCTCCGATGCTGCAGGGGTGCTCACCGGGCCATTAGTCCTATAGGTAGTGTACGTTGTGGCTTCTCGGTCTTGCGTCGAAGGGATGGAGCTGTCCGACACTATTCGGACTCTCGCTGGGCCATTGGCCCTGTAGTTAGTGCACTCGGCGACTTCTCGGTCTTGCATCAGAATGATGGTGCTCTCCGATGATGCAGGGGTGCTCAGCGGGCCATTTGTCCTATAGGTAGTGTACGTTGTGGCTTCTCGGTCTTGCGTCAAAGCGATGGAGCTGTGCGACACTATGTGGACTCTCGCTGGGCCATTGGCCCTGTAGGTAATGCACGTGGCGGCTTCTCGGTCTTGCGTCGAAGTGATTGTGCTCTCCGACACTACGAGGACTCTAGCTGGGCCTTTGATTTTATAGGTAGTGCACGAGGCGACTTCTCGGTCCTTTGTCGCATTGATGGCACTATCGGACACTGTGGGGGATCTGGCCGGGCCATTGGTTCTATAGGAAGTGCACGTAGTGGCGTCTAGGTTTTGCGTCAAAGTGATGGTGTTCTCCGACATCGTGGGAACTCTTTCCGGGTCATTGGTTGTATAGGTAGTGCACGTGGAGGCTTCTCGGTGTTCTGTCGAAGCTATGGCACTCTCGGGCACTGTGGAGACTCTGGCCGGGCCATTGATTCTATAGGAAGTGCGCCTAGTGGCTTTTAGGTCTTGCTTCAAAGTTATGGCGCTCTCTGACACTGTGGGAACTCTGGCCGGGCCATCGGTCTTATTGGTAGTGAACGTTGCGGCTTCTCGGTCTTGCGTCGAAGTGATGGCGCGGTTCGACACTGTGCAAACTCTCCCTGGGCCATTGGTCCTATAGGTAGTGCAAATAGCGGCTTCTCGGTCTTGCGTCAAAGCGGTAGTGTTCTCTGAGCCTACGAGCACTCTGACCGGGTCATTGGTCCTACAGAAAGTGCCCGTGGTGGCTTCTTGGTCTGGCGTCGACGTGATCGTGCTCTCCAACGCGGTGGGAGCACTGAACGGGGCATTGCTTCTATAGGTAGTGCACGTGGCGTCTTCTCGGTCTTGTGTCGAAGTGATGGCACTCTCGGACACTGTGGGGACTATGGCCGGGCCATTGGTCCTGTGGGTAGTGCACATGGCGTCTTCTCGGTTTTGTGTCGAAGTGATGACGCTCTCGGACACTATGGGGAGTCTGGCCGCGCCATTGGCCCTATGGGTAGTGCACATGGCGGCTTCTCGGTCTTGCGTCGAAGTGTTGGTGCTCTCCAACGCGGCTAGAGCATTGAACAGAGCATTAATACTATATGTAACGCACCTGGTGACTCTTCAGCCTTACGACGAAGTTACGGTGCCCTCCGGCGCAACTAGGCGACATGCCGGACCACCGGTCTTGTGGTTAGTGTACGTAGATTGTGTTTGGCCTTGTGTCGAGGTGATCATGTTGCTCAACTCAGGTCTTTCAAAATGAACTACGAAACAGCAAGTTGCTCCGAGTTTCTACCAAACGTACATGGTCGTTGACCTTGATCTGGTTACAGAAACATAGTAAAGAGTACGCCGAGTCTAAGGCGGTTGGCTTTCGTGCTAGAGGTCAAGTGAGGCGGGCCGCTGCCTACCGGATGCGAGCCGAACGACACCGTCAAATTCCACTTACTCTTCCATTTGGGTTTCGGAAAAGCGAAACCACGTCACGTCTTGAAGCTGGCTAGGCTCGGATGGTGTCGGCCATGCACCTGGAAGGTTGGTTCCGGCCGAACGATTGTAATGGTAGATTTGGAACATAGGCGCAAGAGCAGTGTGCAGCTCGAGGTGAACGCGCCGCTCGAGGGCAGCTTGCCACTGTTTCCTGGATCATAATTACGATAGTGAAAATGATGATGTTCTTGTAAAATGACTCAAACATTGATTACATTGTCGCGGTACAACGCGAACAATAGTACACGTGGACAATATTATCTACTGAATTTTAAACTACGAATCTTGACCGAGCCCGTAGAGTGGGTATGTGCCATACTGATTTAAGGTTTAAACTGATGACCGGCACCTTTGGCCGGCACCTTTGGCCGAAAATTTCAGGGTTGTGCTTCTGGTCAACATATTCATATGTTGCATGGCAATACACAAAAAAGAAAAAGAAATTACAAGCACCCGATGTCACTTCATGTGTGCTTGTGTACTTGTGCGTACCAACCGCGGCAGCGTAGTCAAATTTAGGGTCGTATACGCACCCCTACTTATTTAACATGAAAAATCACTAGAGCCTCGCTGAAAATATGCTGCAGACGAATGGCGCTATTTTCTAAGCTTACACAAGTTAACATTACCTTAACAATTAAACATTATTCTAACGAGCACGTCTTTCCTGTCCACTTCTAGTTGCTGGTAAATAAGGAACATTGACCAAACCAGGGTGGATAGAACCATAGTTTCAAGCACACTTTACGAAAAGTACTGCACATCTATAGATATACTCAGCTAGTGGGTGCTTTCTTCTAACGATACGTTTAATTTTCATATTTCTTCTAACAATAACTTCCTGTTTTTACACATCGCACTCATTATACCGAATAATTCATACGCATGGCTTTGGATGACTGATTTATGCTGCGTTTCAACGTGACAACATTAGAAAACTTGATTAGCGAAATTCCAATGTCCACGCCAACTTGCAAACTCTTTTTCGGTACTAAAAATTGAGAAAGATGAAAATAAATAAAAAATAGTCAGCCCAAGTGAGAATCGAACACAGGCCATTCGCGTGGTAAGCAAGTGTCCTGCCACAGAACAACATTGTTGATTGAAAATATTTCTAAAAAGAAAACTATATATGAATGCCATGCAGTAGAAGGATTCTGCTGAACATGTGTAATATTGCGAGGAAGAAGCGTAGAACCACGTCAGGCGTCAAAACGTGTGAATTGCAGTGAGCGGGTGTTTTAAGGGGCTCACCCATTACAAATCGCTCTGATATATTGAGTCATCGTCAACTTCAAAAGCAACCACAAACAAAGCAGCCGCGTATGGCCGCGCGTTGCCTCACGCAAGCGTTGTGCGCCCTTCGTTGATCCGCAAAAGGAATAATTATGGCGTAGTGCGCCTAGGCGTCGCGGGTTTGATTCCGGCCGCGGCAGTCGCATTTAGATGAAGGCGAAATGATCGTGGCGCGTGCACGGTCCGATGTCAGTGTGCGTTAAAGATGGTCGAAATTTCCGTAGCCTTCTACCATATTATGGCTTCCGTAATCGTATCGTGGTTTTAGAACGTTAAAATATTATTACTATTATTATTATTATTATTATTATTATTATTATTATTATTATTATTATTATTATTATTATTATTATTATTATTATTATTATTATTATTATTATTATTATTATTATTATTATTACTCAGGTATTTATACTAGCATCAGGCTTTCTATGACATTATGAAATTGCTTATGTTACACGCGAAGAGCCTTGCATTTACTTTGCGCCGCAGTTCAGGCATCCGAGGCTGGCACTTGAGAATGCCATGTGCACAGGGCCTGATTACGCAGTCACATTTCACTATTGAAGGCGAAGCTCAAGAGTCCTTCAAGATTTTCATGAACCTCAAACGTGGTAAGCTCGAATGTTTGAATAGAAAATTTTATTGTCACCGAAGTCAACAACATTTCAACAGAACATTTCATTGTTAGCCATACATTAACGATGACGACAAAAGAGGCTTCATTTACATGAACATTGATATGAGATGCCGTGGAGAAAACTTGTAACCAAGCCGCTTACATAACTACGTTCCTGTGGCATTCTGGATCACGTGATAGGGCATCGCGTTTGCCTAAACAACCCCGATTTCATCGCTAGTTATGCTACGTTGGACGAAACGGAGTACCATATAACCGATTTTCGCTTGCCTCAAAGAATTTATGCGCAGGCAGTTCTGGTAGACAGTTCTGCACTATCTAATCAAAATGTGGACAGTTTTGTGTTCTTTGTCGGTATTTTATGTCCTGGTTTTCGTTATATAAAAGATAAAATGTTCTGTTCAGTGTAGTCCTGTTCCTATTCGTTTTCATCAACTTCAGTTGTTCTGACGTTACAGATGTTATACTTACATCGGTAGGTATAACACCCCGCAATCTGTTATACTTACATGCAAGTGGCGTTAACCCGCAACTCGACTGAGTGCTTTAGTTTGAGTTAGGTTTTCTGAATACAGCTGCCTATTCGAAGTATTTCAGATAGACATATATAAAAGTCTAAAATGCAGCTTTCAATTTTCCGGGGCTCCTCCCGGCTCCTCAAATACGAATCTCCCAAGACAAAAAAAAAACACGAAACACGGACACACAAAACGCCCTGTCGTTTCTGCTTGAATTATTCATGAAACAATGTCCAAACACTTCGCAATTCCTTGTTTTTCCTCGTATTGACCGATTCTTCTTACATTTTGTGGATCTTGACAGGCATCTCTCTCGCGGTGCGTTACGTCCTGCACGAATGCACTGAGTGTGTCATGGTGAAAGGCATTCTTTCATCCTATTGAAAGACTTTTATAAATATGCACAAGCTCCCTCCCCCGCTTTTTTGTACAAGTAAAAGTTTGATTGATTGATTGATATGTGGGGTTTAACGTCCCAAAACCACTCTATGATTATGAGAGACGCCGTAGTGGAGGGCTCCGGAAATTTCGACCACCTGGGGTTCTTTAACGTGCGCCCAAATCTGAGCACACGGGCCTACAACATTTCCGCCTCCATCGAAAATGCAGCCGCCGCAGCCGGGATTCGAACCCGCGACCTGCGGGTCAGCAGCCGAGTGCCTTAGCCACTAGACCACCGCGGCGGGGCAAGTAAAAGTTTGTACAACTGTACATTTTTTTTGGAGCGTGTTATATTGGCCTTCATCGTTACCTTCACCAGTCGCTACTATCTTAACTTCTGTCTTCAATGGCTTTTACTGCGTTTCATTTTGTCATGAACTTGTGAGACGTGGTATACAGCTGTACGTATGGAAGCCAATACCTGGCTTATCGTGCCCTTGTTGAACAATGAAGCGTATCTTTAAGAGCACGCACAAGTCCTGCGAGATGCTAGTGCACTCCAATAAATTTTTGGGAGACAGTGTAAAAACCTTTTGTTCTATTTCTGATTTCAACTTTTTTCATTTCTACATTCTTCTAGTGCAGCGTCGCAGACAGCCTAAAGCCTTCTTAACCCCTCTCTATGTATCCGGCTATCCATCTGTCCGTGAAGTTTACTCATCGCATCGCGATGACCTTGAGCTACCGAAGATGGAGCTGAACACAGCCACGTCGTGTTGGTCCATCTTGGCTAAGGTACTCGGCTGCTGACCCGCAGGTTGTGCGATTGATTCCCGGGTACGGCGGCTGCAGTTTCTATGGAGGCGAAAATTTTGTGTGTCCGTGTGCTCCGATTCGGGTGCACGTAAAAGAACCCCAGATAATCAAAATTAGCAAAGTCCTCTATAATCAAGTGGTGTTTTTCGGACGTTGAACCCCCCATATCAAAGGAAACTCAACGCAAAGCGCATCCAGTCAGCCTCAGCAAAAAAATTAAAAAAAAAAGAAAGCCGTATGGCGGCACGAGTCAGAGATTAGGATGATGCTCTTGACTATCGGTCTGCCCTTTTATCCCAGCGTCAGTTTCACTACAATTCAAGCCACGTGGGTCGCTAAGGAGAGGCGTCGCAGCCGTGCTAGCTCGGAGCCTCGCCGTTGCGGTACAACGTGAGCAGGAAAAGGTTTAGCGGTCGCTAAACCGGCGCTTGATCACTAAGCCTTGCCATGAAAGGCGCGACGGTTGGGACGCCTGTGCGTTCGCTTTTGCGCCACTGAGAGGGTGAATCAAATCAGCCTGGCATATGTAGCTAAACGAAAGACTGCGAAATCTCAAGCAAATGGGTAATTTGCTTGCTGAAACACCGCGGCAAGGTGAGGCCAGACAAGTGCGTCATAGAGAAGCCTGTCCAAAATGAAACGTATCAGGACAAGCTACTCCAACCGCCAGATATGTGCATAGTCTTTTTAAAACGAAGCCCAACAAGGCCTTTAGCTCGTAATGACTGAATGGTTAAAGTTAAACCTCAACCATTTATTCATATATTTTTATTTATTTATTTGTGTGTTTATTTAATATTCAATGACTGACAATAACGCTTTCACTTGAACTGGCACAACCTTGCAACTACCAATGTTTTTTTTTCTTTTTTTTCGGTTGCTTCACTTTCGCAGTCATAGCTTCCGATAAAGCAAAAGTGATGCAAAAAAAGTAAATGTTTTTTTTCTGTGGACGCTGCTCTCATAATGAACAACCACGCAATGAAGCACGTGCAATAAAGAACGTACAAAAAAGCCTGGCTTACTTTAGTTGCTACCTTATTATCGGCAACACAGACAATGTGAGCCCATATGGTCGATGCGCTTCGGGAGCGTGCATAATTAGGGCGCGTCAAGGCGGGGCCATCGCTAATCGACAAAAGCCTTGGGCAATTTGCAATCGTTAACGAATATTCATGACGGCGCTGACGCAACATCGCGGTAGCTTTTCAGCGGTGCCCCCATGCATGCATGGTTGGGCACCCGCTTTGGAAGCACCGCTGACGGAATTTCAGTGCCGCTGTTTGAATAAACCGCGCGCGCAAGACTTTAAGCAATTGCAATTCTAGAGAGTGGACGTGCTTTAGCCACGTTGAAGCGTACAAGCAGGTGCTCTAATTGTTATGTAATGTGAAGCTGTGTACAACGACAGCAATGTCCTGAAAAAAAAAAAACATAATTGTCACTGGAAACAACTTACAACTATAGAGAGCTGGAGACATATAGAATTCAGTTGAAATTCAGAGAATTAAGCCGGCGTATACAAATTTCTGACTTGATACATTGCATAGGGGAGGGGGGTACAGAAATTGGGTAAATTTCCTTACTCATCGCTGCTCCATAAGAAATGAACCATCTTCGCGGATGGAACTGTGATGGAATGCGAAGCAGCAGCGGTGCGCACGGCGTTGACCTGGTTGAAAAAGGCGTCGACGTGGGTGCTGGAAGAACGGTTTGGAGCAAAACTAGGAGTAGCCTTTACTCGGGTGAACGTTTGAAACCCAAAGATGCGGAATGTGGCTTGGGTTTCTCTGAAAGTTTCATCGCAGAAAGATTGTTCGCTCGATGTGTGCTCGAACGTTACGAGTGCTGGAGAGGGTGAAGCGAGAGAGATGACACGCGGCGGGCGGCGACAGGCTAGACAGAGAGAGAGTGGGGTTAACGAGCGTGCACTGCGAGGGAAGGTGCAACCTACTTCGCACCACCCCTACCCTTGCTTCCGGACTGCTGTTCGTGCCGATGACGACCGTGCCACTGCTCACTTAATCTTTTAAGTGTGAATACACTTTATAAGCGACCCCAAACCATCCACCGCCGTCGGCGGCGTCCGCAGTCTTCTCTCTATCTTTAAAAGAAAGAGGACTTGGCGGGCTGCAGCGCGACGCTCTACCGAATAAGCCACGGACGCGACGCTGATATCGGTGTCAGTAACGCGCCTTATACCCCCTCCCCCTTCGCTCGCTCCTCCGCTCTCCTCGCTCGCTGCAGCTGCGCGCGCACCCCTCTCTCTCGCGCGCCCGCCTTCTCTCTCAGTCTCCCGTCTAGAGCAGGTCGTGCGATGGGTGTCCCGGAGGCAACGCTACCATCAACAACGAATGCAGTACAACCGAATGCCAGCACTGCACCCGTCGTTGGAGGTGACGGTACCACGGTGGTTTCGCCAACGTTGGAAGACAAGGCGGCGCTGCGAAGGGCTCGTGAGACCGAACGTAAGCGGGCGAAGCGTTCAGCGGATGCCGAACTGCGCGCTCGCGAGGCCGAGGACAAGCGGGCGAAGCGTGCAGCGGATGGTGAACTGCGCGCTCGCGAGGCCGAGATGAGGCGTCAGCATCGAGCCGCGAACGCGGCCCAAGAAGCGGAACGACAACGCAAGCGTCAGGCGGAGAAGGGCGATGAAGGCCGGCGTCAAGACGCCGCTCGCAATCGTCAACGGCGAGTGGACGTTCCCGAAGCCGTTCCAGCCAGTGAACGTGCCGCGCGAGAGAGGGTGCGAGCCCTGGACTTTGCTCGTCCAGACGCGTCGCGAAGTGTAAATAAATAATACTTCGTATATAATGTATCTGTGTACAAATGCTTCATGACAAACAACACTTAAATTCATTAATTACACTTTAATCATCATCATCAGTAATAAAACTCCCAAGCATTTCCCCGAGGGTGAACATGGTTAAGTGCGAATGCACGGGGTGATGCTATGAGAGGAGTAAAGTTAAAATCCGTTGGCATTCACCAGTGAGTTAACGTAAACTCCCCCGTGTAATCAAATTGCGATTCCCAGGAACCATTACACCATAAGGGCACCATAGTGTGATTAATAAATATAATAGTGCTAAATAATAAATACTCCTCAAAGCATCACCCCGTGCATTCACACTTAACCATGTTCACCCTCGGGGAAATGCTTGGGAATTTTTCTCTTCTTTCTCCTTTTCTCCCTTTTCCCTTCCCGCAGGCACTGCGCCGTGCTCCCGACCGGGTTGCAGAAATTAGGTGTCTTTTCTCATCTTCTAACTACTACCACCACCACCACTTCACACCACCCCAACGCCAGCGGCCAGGGAAGCGCGGTGCGGACGGAGGGACAGTGTTACAGAGGCTAGTCAAAAGAGCTGCTTCGCATCTAAAAAATGAAGAAAACTATCGTCATATAACGGACATGTGGGTGCCATGCGGCCTACGCGAGAACTCTCATCGTTGTAAACGAACGTGTGCTACATAAATTGGGTAAATCACCAGGAACTGGGCCACTAAAAATGCCAACAAATAGCTGCGAGATGTCGACGGTGGCGCATTGAAAATCCCTAGAGTGTGTAACGAGAGGATATTAGGGTGCCCCCCTTCCCCCCCCAAAAAAAACAGGGCCCACGGCAAGTACCCGAACGCGATGGAAGGCCTACGCCAACGACCACGTGCCCGTAAAGATCTACGAGAGGTGCAATCGCTTCGTTTCAAAACGAGGTTCTGTCTCTGCAGCTTGGAGATCCGTGTCGTGTCTGTGACCATCGGTGGTTTAACGCTAACCTCTCTGCGCCGAAGTTCAACGCAGGAACAACATACCATCACCTTGTGAAACCCTAGAAACAACCTAGAAGCCACCAGATTATAGTCTTCAAAAATTATCCACTCTTGCTGTTTCAAGCATTGTGCAGATTAGCGCAATCTACGTCCGTTTTTTTTTATGCATACCCTCAAAAAGAAGTCCCGCGTATATAATAAAAGACTATTCCGTCAGTTTTTGTGGCCGCATAGAACGTAATCTATTTAGGTTATGTGTATTTGGGAAAGCTCCTTGCTTATGAGCGAAAAGTAGGTGTAAAAACGTGGTGATTATACATTGCTGCTGAGATATGCTTCTCGTAGACCATCGTTGAAAGGGTCGAGCATTGGAAACCAGGGTCCCAGCAAGGGCATGCAGCTGCATACTCTTACCCGAAAGTGAAAATCAGAGCCCACAGTCTTCAATTAGAAGGGTCCCGCACAGATAGTGTTCCACTTGTGCCTAATTTCTTTCCGGGTTCTCGACTGTTTCCTTACGCACCACCAAAGACAAAGGGCGCCATGTGCCGAGTACCGTAACGCAATTACTGAAATGGGACTCCGCGCCTGCTTGCAGCCGGGACGCTAAAAGCGGCTGCGCCAAGTTAACAGCGACTGCCTCAGGGTCATATGTCTACGCGTTTAGATCCCTACTTTCTTACTCTCTCGCATATCCAAGTGAGCACCCAGCAAATATTCTTGCGGGGGTGGTTAAACACGTGCCTCCACTATCTTTGCTAATGAAGGCGTTGTCGCCACTATTGCAGTAAGAGATAACGCGTCAATTTTATTGTTTTTTGTTTATTCGTAGTTTTTTTCTTTTATAAGAGCTCCGACCCATTCGAGTAGCAGCCGCTTTCTTCCTCTCCCCTTCTTTCTCTTTTAGCGTGCGGCCGCGTATGTACATAATTTGTTTAACCTAGATACGCTTCTTCGCGTTGTTATTGATCAATCGAAACCGCTCAGCACCTGCTTCACACCCTTCGGACTGTACGAAGCTTCTGTGGTTTGGATACCACTTTAGAGGTCTGCGGCATTTCTTCCTCAAAGGCATTTACACATAGGCCAGCACCAATGGGCGCACCTTTTAGACTGGCGTTACGAGGCGAGTGGCCCGTGACTCCGTCATTGGAGAACATAGCCGAGTGATCCTAGCTCCTTTAGTAGAGAAGGTGATCGGCTAACGCACTTAGTTCATCTGGTTCATCTAATAAGAACAACAACAACAACAATATTAATAATAATAATAATAATAATAATAATAATAATAATAATTTGGGGAACGCTTGAGCTTTGGTTCTCGGGGACACCGAAATCGCACTGCAAAACAAGGAACCTGTGTGCACCTTCAAGTTGATTCTTTCAAACTATCCTAAAAAGCCTCCTTGAGGAGCAGTGACCGCTTACCACATAATTCTTGCTATTGGTGAATTACCCCACTACATGTCCGTGAGGCAATACGCGCACCAGCACAGCTTCGCACTTTGATTCTGTTATCGAGCGTAATAATTAGGCCTGTAGACTCGGTAATTGCCGGACGTTTGAAAAAAACTATACTAGGAATATTACACGTGTTATTGGAACTCATTAAACTACACAACAACAATGTAGTGTTATAGCGTACCTACATTCACCTAGCGCTTTTTTTTATCGAGCTAATGGTTTTTCGTAGCAGGAGCACTTGCTTGCCACACAGAAATCCAGGGTTCGATCCCACTCAAACCGAATATTGTTGTATACTTGTTTATTTCCATGTATGTCTAGTTTTCGCTCTTGGACAACACAGATTTTTCGCTTGCAACCATGGACGCCAATGCCAACACCGGAATTTCTCTGAAACGAGCTCTTTAACGCTGTCGCGTTAATGATGATAAGAACATCCGGTACTTAACGTGTCAAAGCCAGGATATGACTAGGAGGCATGCCTGCACAGTATATCTGGGCCTCATCTATCAAAATGCGACCAGCACGACCGAACCCATGACTTTGCGGGTCAACAACCGATCCCCGTAACGACTGTTCTATCGCGGCAAGCTCTAAATTGAGCTTAACTTATTTTAAGGCCCCCTGTGAACCAGTGGGGTTACAAAATAACACGAAATAATAGACGTACGTCTATCATCTAACGCTTTCAGACTGCTATCATGAAAGTCGAGTATCGGACGGCTTTAAGACGACTATCAGAAGTCTATCATGAAAGAGTTCTATCATCGTCTAAAGTTCTCAGGTGACTTTTTTTCGTTTTTTGCCAGAATTTTCCAACGAAAAAGCCAAAATCTCATCTTCACCTTAACACGAACATCTTACCCCATTGACGAGGATTAAAAACTTATTTACGACTAAACTAGCCTCCATTACATTTATTTTATACTCTTTATTTATTTCAACTCACAAGGAATCCACTCGGCCCTTCAATATTTCTTTGTCAAACAATTGCGACGAAAAATAATCTTATCAGGCAACAGGACAAATTATTCTCTTTTCCATGCTTTAAGTGATTTATCTTGGTTACCCGATTGTCGGCTTATCCCTCATGGTGAGTATAAGCCACAAATTCAGGATTTACATATATAGATACAAGACAAACCTACGTTCACGCTCATTTGAGCCCCTTTGTCTCATTTTCTTTCGCAGGGAGCTCTTCATTCTTTGTTCCCCTAAAATGGTCATTCAACGCAAATGGGTCGCACGTAAGCACCCATCAGAGTAATAGCTTTTTATCCCTGATCGAAATGTGACAGCTATTCCAACCACTATTTTTTTCTCCTGTTTCACTGATGTGTTCTTACCTTCAATCGGCAACAAGGAATACAGAGTTAGATTTAGTGATTCCCTTCAAGCGCGGGGTAAACTTAGGTCGGCTCAGAAGAATAAGCAAGTTCCCCCTAGCAGCACGTTCGTCAGAAAAACAGAAGCACGAGAGAGCCTAATGACAGCTGGGAATCATCGAAACAGCCCGAGCCCTTCATTGGTTATTCAGGCCGTGACTGCAATCGCTGATGGAAAGCGGCTGCTGTTTCTTGCCACCGTGACACGTAGGCCATGACGCCGCGTGACCTGTCGAACAATATCAAGCCATGTCAAGCAATGTCGAAAGAGATTAGCCCGTCTACGTTTATACAGCGAGCACCTCATTTTACGTTATCCCAAATCCAATTGCTGCATTTGTATCTGCTTATTGTGTGGACAAGAGCAGTGCGGTTACGTCTGCATCGGTAGTACAAGCATAGCTGCCGAACGACAGAATTCGCGACACTTGTCATACCTTGCGACACCAACAGCCTGGCGTTTTGAAGGGCTCGCTGACGGACTTGACGGAAACATCGTGCCGTGTTGCAACCTAAGATTCATAACAATGATAATATGTCACTTTTCGTGTTCTGGTACCAAACTGACGTTGTATTATTACGTGAGGCGTCACGTGCGAAAACCCCGGTAAGGTTATTAGAGAAGCTTAGCGGAGGGCTCCATACGTTTCAACCATGCGGTGTTTGATTGATGATTGATGTGCGTAGTTTAACGCCCCAAAACTATCATATATGAATATGAGCAAGGACGTAGTGAAGGGCTCCGGAAATTTCGACCATCTGGAGTTTTTTAACGTGCACCCAAATCTGAGCAAGTGGGCGCACAGCATTTTCACCGCCATCGAAAATGCAGGCGCGCCGCAACTGGGATTCAATCCCGCGACCTGAAGGTCAGCACCGAGTACCTTAGCAACTAGACCACCGCGGCAAGGCAATCATGTGGAGTTAATTAACGTGCGCGGACATCAAACAGTGTCTGAACCTATAGAATTTTGCATCGAAATGTGACAGCCACGACCGAGATTGAGCCCGCGAGTTTCGGGTCGGGGTAGCCAAGCACAAATACCAACGTTATACTGGTCTCGTTCTAACAACACAAAATTACGCCGTAGTAAACGTTGACCCACAGTCTCCTACGATGTTGTTCATTCATTTCATTCGTATACAGAGCAGTTATTTCTCCCTTCGGACTTTCGCAGCATACGGGAAACGCGGTTATCATAGAAGTTGGAGGAACTGCCACCAGATTAACTTGGCAGCACGCCGTACATAGACCACGGAAAAGAAAGAGTGTCATGTCCAGCTGTGCTTAACGAGTTAGGTAAGTTTTCTCAGCGCCCACACTTCCGCGACAAGGTGTTCAGATGCCCCGCGGCGTCGACTTGTCCGTATCGATTCAACCGCTCAGGCTTGCGTGGAGGGCGTTGGAGGCTGACCCAATCTACGATGGGAAACGAGTTACGCAGTTTATCCTGTTCGAATCACTGAAGTTGGTTGGCGTAATCTCTCACTTGTAGGTTCGCAGTGAGTAACAGACTAACATTCCAGGAATAGGCGTGCGTAGGGTTCTCCTTTAAGGTGAAAGTTTATCACAGAGCGCCCTTCATTTCAAGTCAGTGTATGAGGCAGGATTTACACAATCCTTCCTTATACACTGAGTGAAAAGGGAAGGGGGACGGCCGACCTCTGCCCCTCCCCCAACCCCTTCCGAGCGCACGCCTTTGACTCCATTCAGGCTTTTAAGCCCCAAATATGACGCTAATGGGAATGCACTTCAGTGCATTGTTTCGAAAAGTCATCAACATCCAAAAGTGAGTCAATATCTTCCCCAGCAGTACGGATGACTACCCGCAATATCATGCCACAATTTCGTCATTTCTTAGACTCCTGTTCGCTACAGTTTAGCGCGCGTGCAGCCACAGACATCTAAGGGCATCACAGACCTGTTATTGCTCTGTTTCGTCTCTCTAGGAAGGTTGTAAGGTGCTCCTATTTGATAGGATCACCGCCAATCGGCAACATGGTCTAAACTCGTTGTGGCGATATCAAATACCAACTGGACTCCGGTGAAGATAGGCCATTCTGCTGCGCCGTTTATGGCTAAAATTGGCACTCACGAAGTCATATTCATATTAGATATGCATGATCGACAACGCTCTTTGCGACGCCTGTGGTACCGAGGAAACATCGCAACATATATTTTGAGACCGCCATCCTCGCTACGGTGTGCAGAGACAGTCCCTCTCATGCACCCTCGCTCGTCTTGACAGAATGATGACAGAACGATGATACAAGAAACTATTCTTCAATTTCATCCTGAAGAGTCATCGAGAATTCAAGCAAAGAAGGAATTGCTGAAATTCCTAAGGACAACAGACTTGCACGATCAGCTGTAGACTGTGATGTCATACACCGCCCAAGACCACCGCTCTGCAATGCGACGCTGTGCGTGCGTGTTCCTTTTCGCTTTTTTACTCTTTTTTTTATTCTTCCCATCTCTTCTCATCTCTTTTACGGGCGTAAGATGCTGATCCAGGACGTCTGAGCACGCTAGAGTCTTCCTTTATTTCCACTACCTCTTCCACCTTTATGCCGGATCAGCAATGAAGTTGTTTCGCTCAATGAATCCCCTCTTCAGGTTAGCATACCGGTTATGCCAAACTGATTAGCATCCCTGCCTTTCCTCTCACTTGTTTTTCTTCCTTCCTTCCTGTTCGCTAATTGAAATAATTCGTGAATCCGACATCTAACCCATAGAGTGGCGAAAGGCTTTTATAGCGAACCTGCGTATGATAAGACGGGAACAAAATTAGTCCGTACTTTGCACGCAAAAGCTCCTGAAGCGTGCGCTTCTGATATATTGTGGAATTACCAGTGCTCACCAATGGTCCACTAAATATTTAAAAAGGAACCTACAGTCGGAGAACATCGATTACGATTTCTGAATATAAGGACTCAGTAATTGAGATAATGAACCCTAGGGATGAACACATCGCCTAACAGTGGGGCCGTGTGTTTAAACTTCATTGTTTTACTATCTGTGCGGAGTGGCTGCAGCCTTTTTTGCAGCTGACGTAGTACATGGCAGTTACATGACCTTATAAATCTACGTGTGCATTGCCCACCAAACCGTGAGCGCTTCAACGCATGCGCGAGTGCTTCAATGCATGCGCCAGAAGTGCGTGACTCGTGTGAAAGCTGGCTACGTTGCAATACTACTGTTATAAAGGTGAAGCACGCTCTATAGGAGCTAGAAAAGCCTCGCGTACAGACGAAGAATTTTGCTGGTATGAACTGCTCCGAAAATTCTAGAGTGTGTATCACGCTTGTGTTAGAACATTCAACACATGCATGATTTCATGTAAATTTTCTGTAACCGCAGCCATGTTAATACATGAAACACACTAAAAACGCTCGTGTCTAACAGTGTATCGATACTTCTGTTGAAATGATGAAGATGTATTTTCACTTCATGCAGAATGAAAAACCACTTCTTACGTCAATAACGCGATGTGAACTATGCAGAACAAGCGTTCTCTGTATAGAACCCTAAACGTTTAATATAGTCTACTTTCTAGTTCTCATGTGGCAGCAGCACTTTAAGATGCCTGCACTTCACAACAAAAAACTAAAAAGATTGGGGCTAAATCGTGTATAACTTGAACGTTTCAGGCATTTTTGAAGATATCCTGCAGCTTTGACAACAGTAGGCTGCATAACTTATCACCACGCGCGCAGAATAACTAGCAACGTCAATCGAACATGAAAAGAGTTGATCACATTAAGCTAAATAATAATGTTGAAGCACAGTTATAGAATTCAAACATTTTGGTTTCACTGACTTATGCTTGAGAAGTGCATGTTTAGATCTTTAATACTTTGATCACGAGTTTGAAGAGTAGCGATAGTGCACGCAGGTAACATCAAGCAACTGACGCGAGCACTTCCAACGTTCTCATTCACGTCACACACGGGCGGCGATCGCTCTCACCAAGCGCTAAGAATGACGCGCGAGTGCCCCCGAATAACTAAGGGAGCACATTACCGTTCGCCGAGTGTGAGCAGCCTTAACAGCGCAAGCCTAACGGTGCTATTCTGCGGAGCCTTTCGGGCCGAAAGCAGGGGCTGTCCTTTTCCTCTAGCTTTCAGAGCATCGATTGACTCCTGAGGCGCGAGGGCGTGTAGAGAAGGTGAGCCGTGCGAGGTCAACTACGCCTCAGCTAGCGATTCCCTAATGGCACTCGGGCCACCAATGTGCTGACGACGTAAAACCTGTGTCGCCCGCCTTGTATTGGCAGCTCTCCAGAAGCAGCCCGCAGAGCGAACAAATTGGCTTCCTCGGCGGGAAGCGGACAATGCCGTAGGTTCTGACGAAAGCGCAGCTACACAAAGGCTGTGTTGACCGTTAGAATAAGCAGGAAGCCTCTACGGAATAATGCCTCTCCTGTCACACGTGTTCACCAAAACTAAATCATAAATTTAAAACGTGAGTATTCGGAAAGGCAAAATGGAGGGAAGTTTAGTGTTTGTATAAAGCCTTGTTTGAAGCCTACTTTAAGAAGTATGCCGTATCTACATGCCACAAGCCCATGTTGTCTTATGTATGTTAACCGTTGAGCATTGTTTGTTTGTGTGCGCTAACTGATCATCAACTATTAACCACTCTTATTCTGGTTCAAGTAGTAAAATGTATGCTAGAGTTAACTAGGAGAGTAAGACAGCGTAATTAGAGATTTCAAAAGTAATGCCTTAACTTCAGTTCACTTCGAGATCTACAATTACCTTCTATTGCCAGTTCTACTGTTCAAATAAGGTTGTCAAACGTTACAAAATACGTGGTATAAAAACATTTTTTGTGTAACGTCATTTACCATGGCTTGGTGACTTAGAGTGTGTACAATGCAAACAGCTGTATATAATTACTGGTTGAAAAACAAAATATTAAGGCAGCTTCGCAATAGGGTTGCCAAGACTCAAGGAAATGTGGAGCTGGGGTGTAATGCAGGATGGCCCAAGTTTGGCAAAACTCGAGATCTTTCGGAGCTCTGGTGACATCTCTTTTTGGAAGAGCTAATAGTACGTAAAGGTCAAATCCATCCCTCACGTCAAAGGTGGCCGACAAAGTAGGGCGGTGCCTTCAAACCAGAAGCAACTTTTTAGGGACGAAGCTCTTGATAACGACACCCGTTCGTCACTCGTAGCCGTTGTAGTGTGTAACAAGTATAACATTTTGAACTCCAAGGTTGTGTCGTTTAGAGATTTCTTCTGTGCGTTGTTGTACATTGAGCACTATCTGACAAGAAAGGCTTGCTACGTTATACTCACTGGGTGTAACCTCCTTAGTTTTAGAAAGGTTTAGCGAGCGTTGAGCCACAGTGCCATGAATACAGTGAACTAGTATATGCCATGAATGAACTCGAGGTGGTTAGAGGTGGGAAGTAGATACGACGCGCAAGCCGTAAAAAATTAAAAGCCGAATTCTCCTGTGTGTTTCATTTCCCATTAGCATCCATTGGCATGTACATTGAGCACTATCTGACAGGAAAAGGTTGCTACGTTATACTCGCTGGGCGTAACCTTCTTGGTTTTAGAAAGGTTTAGCGAGCGTTGGGCCGCAGTGCCATGAATACAGTGCACTAGTATATACCATGAACTCGAGGTGGTTAAAGGTGGGAAGTAGACCCGAAGCGCAAGCCGTAAGAAAGTGTGCGTGTGCCACCTCTCGTTTAGTTCTTGAAATGTTCGCTGGATGGCGGTGCTTCTATACGGGGAATATAAGATGAAAAGATGCGAGATGGTGGTACTTGGAGTGTTGATAGATGGACGAACGGACACAGAGACAAATGCATGGATGGACGCATGAATGGACGCATCGGCGGATACATGGACGAATGCAGGGACGGATGCACAAACAGACGCACGCACGGACGGGGTGATGGACGCACGGACGGTCACACAGACGGACGCATGGGTGGACGGAAGGAAGAACGAATGGACGAACGAATGCTTCGCCCCACTCCCCATCATTCACTCCGTGGATATGCTGCCAATTGTTTTGTTTCATTTGTTTGTCGTTATACTGAGAGCTGAAGTGATTGATATGATTGATTGATATGTGGGTTTAACGTCTCAAAACCACCATATGATTATGAGAGACGCCGTAGTGGAGGCCTCCGGAAATTCCGACTACCTGGGGTTCTTTAACGTGCACCCCAATCTGAGCACACGGGCCTACAACATTTCCGCCTCCATCGGAAATGCAGCCGCTGTAGCCCGGATTTTAACCCGCGACCTGCGGCTCAGCAGCCGAGTACCTTAGCTACTAGACCACCGCGGCGGGGCTACTGAGAGCAGAAGTGCACCTCATGCAAGAAAAGTGTCAGAAACTTTTATTAACAAAATCTTATACATGTACAGTGCCAATTTTTGTGAAAGTGAACACGGCGACGCGTGGGCTGCGCGCTCCGGCAGCTGCTGGCAGCGCGTTCAAGCGGGAGCGATAGCAACCACAGTCTCTTCTCGTGTTATCTCGCGACGAGCAAAACAAGCATTCGTTGCTGGTATAGAACGGCAAGCTTGCAACCCCTCCCCCTTCAAGGCGATTACCAGCTATGGCGTAATCACCATGAAGGGAGAAAAGGTTGCCATCTTGCCGCTGGTTCCATATCAGCAATGAATGGTTGTTTTTCTTACCGCGAGATGACGCACAAAAAGAATGTGGTTGCTCTCGCTTCCGCTTTGAACGAGCTGCCAGCAGCCGCCGGAGCGCGCTGCCCACGCGCTCCCGTGTTTCCTTTCATAAAAATTGACACGACCTCAGTGATGGTCTCATTTCTACTTTTCTGCATATAAAAAACTATCGCAAGGAATTTAAACCCCCTAACAACCTTACAAAGGGTTCCTGTTATCATTCTTTTACGTACGCACACTGAAATGGCATTCACTTTTTTCGAGCGAATGCCCACATGACGCGGATCCAAATACAAGCCGCCAGTTGTGTGTGATCCGAAGGGGAAAGCTTAAACAGAATGCATCTTTGAGTAGCGTATAGATTTCCGCCACAAATACTGTGAATTTAGTCAAAACCCTTAGTCTTCAGTGTATGAATGCTCAGCCAGGGTAACGAGGTTGCAGAATGCGCAAAATGCGGACTGATTCAACCGTCAAGGCAGGCACATTAGTGAGGCAAGACAGGCACACTACTGCCTTTGATCCATCAATAATTTCCGCGTCATTGGAGTGAATGTCTTGACTTCATTATTCTTCTCCTCATTATTATCTCGTAGTACGGCAGAACACGGTTTACATGTCGGCGTACTCATAGCCTTCAAATACCTCACCTGGTTATCGTTCATCACTGAACCCAGATTTCATGTCGCACCAGAACCTCAAAACAGTTGCAATGTTAGTGAATTGGAAAGATTGATCTGTTTAAAGAGAGAACACTTTCATATTAGTTCGTCCAACAATTGGCTTGCATATTTTTTGTGCTCTTTTTTTTATACAATCATGTCACCACGTGTAGTTTATAGTGCGTATACTTTTCTACTTCTCTCCCTATCTCTCTGTTCTATTGTACACCAGTAAAACTACTTTGATGAACAACTACTTTAGTCTACTTCAGTAGTTTGCGCAAGAAATACAGGATTTATCAGAAAAGGGCGTGCTTTGTCGCACAAGAAAAAAGAAATTGTGAGCTCAAAAAATTGACACTTTGGGCAGACCTCCAACCGAAACGTCAGGTACTCACATGCACTTCACTTTCCCCCCAACCCCTTTCTCTCCCGTTCTTCTACAAATACTAAAGTACATCAGCTTGCAGAAAAGCCTGGCGAAGAACCGAGAGCGTCGTCCCTAATTGCGCGTCCCAATCTCCCAGAAGAAAGTCCCGACGACGACCAGACTAAGGGTCTCGGACAATCGCGATGCAGCAGGTCAAATGAGGTAGCGCCCGTTTTCTTTGCGGCGACGTTCGCGGTGACGGCGTCGAGCCCAAATTCTCCACACGAACTCGTTTAGGAACTCCACCAAAGTAAGTTCCCCTCCCGCGCACCTTTCCTTTCCTCGTCGCCAAACTCATTTGGCCGTATAAGGTGCACTGGACTCGGACCTTCCTTACTCAGACTGATGCGCAGGCTTTGCGGGCATAGTTAGAAGGGCGCAGAGATTTCAGGTAATGCTAATTTTCTCACACAGAGTTGAGCGACCAACGTCGACTACGATTGCGTGAGGACAGCCTGCCAGAGTCCTGATCTGTCATTTCTTATTTAGAAACTAAACTTTACGAAGCAGTGCAGAGCAGAGCTTCTTCACGTTGTTGCCTAAATGTCAAGTGTAAAAAACTTACTACATAGAGGAAGTATTTCTAGTATAACACGTTGTGCTACTAGTTGGTGCATAGCATTGAGGCGCATTGAGGGTCATGCGCTGTGTTGCATACAACCAGCTGAAACACGAACAAGATTAGCCACTTTCCAGTATTTCCTCACTGTCTACTGTGTTCATTTTTGGCTGCTTGCACATGTTCTCATCGGGATTGGCTTACAAATCATAAGCTCTTGTGAGTCACGATATCAAGGAACCTAGCACCTGGGCCAAGGTTCAACTAATCCTAAGTTATCAGTACCACTTTTTAACGCAGTTCTGTGATATTTTAATAAATGTTAACAATTGAACTGACTGTACAGTAGAATAGAATGAGAGATAACAAAGAAAGCTTTATTCTTAAAGGTTCGGGCTGGTGTGCATAGTCGTGACGTTTTTTCAACTTATGCAGCTCGGCAAACAATTCCATATCCCCACCTCCACGTGCATAATCTTCTTCATCCATCCAATAGCTTATCTACTCCCTTTAATGCGAGTCAACACCCATGTACATCCCTCCACAGAGGTAGTCATAAGAAACTGCACACCAAAACCGGAGCAATGGGAGACTGCGCTGTCCTGCTCGAAGCCGAAAAGAACAGCTGAAGCTCTTTGAGAGAGCTTGCAAGATGGCGAAGGCCACAGGGGCCCTGAACTGAGGGCTCTACCTTTGCCGGAAAAAAATTATTTGAAATAAAGTCCTGCATTCCATTCCACACGTCAAGGGTCTAATGCAAAAGTTGTTGCTCTAATGTTCAGCTCTACCGCTTCCTTTTTGCAGTCTGTATTGCTGAGCTCAGGCCATCGGGATCGGCAATATCTGATGCTGTGGGCTCGTTGATTCACGCGAGGCAATGCTGTCCAGGATTGAAAGACCTAGTCACAGAGTGATGACTTGTCTTTTTTGTGACGATAAAATATTTTTGCAGAAAACCCCTCTCAACGAATTCTGTGCTGTTATAGTAGCAATGGTAGCTGTATTAGGCGTCCCTCCCGTAACGTAACCAGACGGATTCGAAAAATAAAATAGAATGTTGATACCCCTTTAAATGAGACTAAGCTGTCTTGGCATACCCTCTCGTACATTCGACCCCTTTAGGCTTCGCTCTACGACTGTTTTCAGAACAATGGAGCAGTTTAAGTCTGTCGTTAGTCAACGCAGAGCGAATACAACACTATAAACATCATTAGCCGGCACGCACCCTCTTCATCCTCTTTTTAATGCTCATACTCTTCTTCAACTTCCGCTTCACCTCTGGAACACGTGCGCCGATCTGACCAAAGTGAAATGCAATAGCTGTGATGAGCGACTGAACTATCACACATGCATTGAGAAAAGATAGAACGAGAAAGGTAGAACTTCTTGGCCAAACAAATTTCTTTGCGAGGCGGGATTCGAACCAGTGTACTGGCAATTCAGGACAAACACGAAGCTGGTGACTAGGTAATTCTGAACTGCGTGTTTCAGAATACGTGTAAAAGCACTTGATGGAAACAGACAGGCAACAAAAATGTGAGCGAACTGAGCGCGTACCGGCCAACTAGGAAACGTGATTTCTCTATTCTTTAGAACATGAGTATGTATTACAAGCAGTGTCAGTGACTTGTTCTCCTATCATTTAACATAAAAACCTTGCGCGGATATTCTGAAACCAATATTTGGGAGTTCAGAGCCTTCGAGTCATCTGTTTCTGGTTGTTCTCTTTGCTCGCTTCTGTAATCGATATTTCATCTAGTTAAAAAACAGCACAAAATACCATCTCGGCCGAATCGTCATGCTATCTTTTAGTCTATGTATTGCACTGGTACACTGATACCAAGAGCCACACACGAATGAAAAACGCTCTCGGAGCAAACAGCTTCTAACAATGAAGTCATAGTAGCGAAGGTGCCCTTCCTAAATAACTATCACACAGCCTGTGTAATGCTCAATAAAGTCGTAAATTTAGCTGCGAAGCAAGAAACTTGAACGCTACACGACAGTAGAAAGTGTGGCGCAGCTAACAACGAGCTGTCTCTTAACAAACCCTTTCTGAACGCACTATGGGTGGTATGAAGTCATATAACGCTACAGCACACATATCACGGTGAGTAACGCGTAACTTAACTAGCGCGTGTGCTGCAGTGAAGAACAGAACTCGTTTACCGCGGTAGAGCTTGCCACTAAATTGCCCAGGATGCAGATCCTGCATTTCCAGTGACTGTATAAATTAGGTTCAACGCCACCATCCGTCTCCGCAACGATTTGCATTTAAATGACTCGTTTCTCGCCGGAACGTGCATTTTAGTCTTACGAGAAGATGATTGTCGCACGGGGGCGCGCTTGCCGGTGTAGGTGGATCAGACGATGGCTGGATTTGCATAAGTCGTACAATTATAAACCCTGCAACGGATTCTATACTCAGTCGTTGAATCGAGTTTTTGGGGGTCCGTTGTGCGCTTGCCAAAACAAGGCATCGTGTTACCATGGCAACATGGAAGAACCTGTAACTCCTCCACTTTCTACATATGCCGTGCATATCTTTTTGAGAGAAGGTAGCTTCTTTATCGACGCGAAACGCTAATGTGTATGAACTTAGCTTGTAAGAAGCAAACACCCCTGAAACAATGTGCAATGTCAGCAATCTTGGGCGGTGCTGAAAAGCTGCATATACGTCAAAGCCATCATCGAAACATAAGATCCTGTAATGCGCTTGAGCTTCACCTCGCAGAGTGAAACTCCATGGCATCATCAGGCGCCGTTCACATTTCTTCATACTCGCTTGTCATGCCTCACCTCAACGAGTATCTCAACCGTTTAAGGGAGTGTGCGTCCACGTAGAATTCGCCGTTTTAAACTATCCTGGAACACCTGCTGCAAGTACATTTACGAAGCACCCACTGACAAAATATAATGCTGGGTAGTAACTCTTTGGGTAAGTTGATATAAAAAAAAGTGCCGCCATATCCACTAAGTGAATGATGATGAGTGAGCGAAGCTCCGGAGCTAAACTTGGTAAACCATGAATCATCCCTATATTTTGCCCACTCGATTTTATTAAAACGCTTCCCCTAGCGTACGTCGCTGAACTAAATCGAACGATTGCCTTCCACCAATGACACCCGCCATATGTGACATCATTCCTATTTTATAACATCTTGCATCTTTCATCATCAACTACAAGTATCGCCGTCTAGTGCATAAGATCTTGCATCTTTTCATCATCAGCTTCAAGTACCGACATCTAGTGAACACTGCAAGAACTAAACGAGAGGTAACTACATACAGGGGACACAGCCTACGCCTTAAGGAGCTTTGCCCCTAAAAAATGAATTCTGGAAAAGATGAATTCACAAAGATACGAAAAATTCGTGAACACGGTTTGTCTCTGAAGTCACCTTTCCTACAAGTGGACTCGCTTTTCTGAAGGCTGCTAGCAGAACGAAGTTGTCGGAGCCTTGAAGGAGACAACTCCGCTTGTTGAAATGTCGGATACGGTGACACGCCGTGTTCACGAATGCTTCAACTTTTCGGGCAAGTTGGCGATAAGTATATTTGAAAAGTGACGACAGCGTAGAACACCGACTAAACAAAACAAAATGTGAAGCGTTGAATGCAACGCTGTGTTTCCGAAGAAATCCCGGAATGACTCAACATGCGACATCTGCGGGAAACAGAAAAAATTCTCAAATAAAAACTGTCAGTCATGGTGAGTACCATTAAATGTTGAAATCACACAAGTTGATGACTACTAAAGTAGGATATTTTACGTTCAAATTCTTACTGCATTGCATGTATTGTGGTTGATGAATCGTAACCGACGAGTCCGCAAGAACCAACAGGAGGCCTGCACAGAAATGAAAACAGGCGCTGCCGAAAGCCACCGACCGCGGGTTGGCGGCTGGGTGAAAACACGGAGTACTCATTTTACTCGCGAATGAAAAATGTTCACGGGCTTTCTCAAACTTGAATTGTTGTTGCTAGTGAATAAAATCCGGCTTCACACGATTGTGCGAACCAAACGTGAGTCGATGCAGGGGGCATAGTTTTCCGGGGTTCAAAGCAAGTGAATGAGATGCAGCGGCCCCTGGTATGTAGCAACCACGAACTGTTGCAGCAAACATGAATCCCAAAACGAAGACCGTTTCGACCGGCGAACGGTTGCTCACGCAAATTGAAATTTTAAAATGCACGTCGACGGGCGAAGTAACAGCGCGTTGAACATATATAAAAACTTGCCCTCCGGCAGATAGCGCTGTACTTGCACTGAAAAGTATGGTGGAGGACTAATGGCTTGCGTTCAAAATTGTTCTTCCTGTGATGACGTAACACTGCTGAGTGAGATTCTCAGCAAGCCCGTGACTGAAAGCTCGTGCTAATCATGAATGTGCTATTTTTGCAATAAAATGGTGTTATTCAATGAACAAAAAAAGGACAGCATTCGCTAGTGCACAAGAACATCAGTGTGTGTCGCCGCCGGCGTGTATTGTGCGTGATCCCTCCCTAGAGCAGTGAGAGGCTGTGTTGACCACCTCAGACCCAGTCGTCCAGACAAGGGTCGTGGAGCGGGCCCCCCAGGTCACCGTCAACCTTGGGTTGGTAGTCATCTAACACGGAATCATCCTCAGGTGCCTTTTGACGTAATATTGTTGTAGCATCCACCATCTGAGCGTGTAGCCGTGTTCTGATTCCACACCTTCGCACACGGGCTAATAGAGTCATAGGAGCTTACAGCGCCAAACACCCAGACAGACAATGGAGAAAAGGACACGGTACAGCGCTAAAGCCACGATGAATCTTCACCAACTAGCCAAATTTTCCATCTTGCTATATGAGCATTCAGGTACATCATGAACAGCATGAATTGGTTAATGAACCAGAAAATACGTCCCGTTTACCTTTGAGCAGTGTTTATAAATTCAAATCCTAAACGTGCACAAGGTTTCCAGAATTCTTTGAGACTTATTTACGCACGCATCATACAACAGAACCAAATCTCTCATGGGAGAGGGGGAAAGGGTACGGAAAGGGGAAATACGTTGCTAATCGTTGGTCGTGTGTAGTATAAAGGGAGGCTCACAAAACAAATTATTGTTGGCATCAACGTTTCAAGTATGGTGACGTAATATTCATCTACAGAGTATACACGCTCGCTACAGTAAATCAGCGACTACGGTTGTCGGCTTTTGTCACAGAGGTCCCGGGTTCGGCCATGGCCGCGACAGTCGTATTTCGGTGGAAGCAAAATGTTTGACGTATGCATACTGCGCGACCTCAGTGCACGTTAAAAAGTACTAGAGGGTCAACATTTCTGTAGCCCTCCTCTACGGCGTCTCTCATAATGATATCGTGGTTTCGGCACGTAAGACACCGAATATTATTATTGTTGTAGATCATACACTTTGTATAAAATAAATTCAGCCGGCAATTTGAGATGGGACGGTTTACAGCCATTGTAAGAGAGGAGGTGACGGAGCGTTAGCAGTCATTTTTTTTTTCCTGCAGACTCCCGCCAATGACCATTGTTCTAGCTGCCCAGTTTACGGCTTACATACATTTCAGCTTTATGCCCCTTGCATAAAGCTGAAATGTTGCAGACCTGTAACGTTGCAGACCTGTACGTATACAGGCCGCTTTAACTGATGACCCATCATAAAGTCTGTAAGGAGCACATAAACATAACACACAAGAAAATGCTTGCTGTCAAACGGAACACATTATTTGGAGACCACATCAACACGCTTGCGAACACATTTTGCGGGCTTATTTTCAGTTTCATTTTGCGCTATTATAATCTGAAATAGCTCCCGCAAAGTGCGTCGAATCGTTATCACCTCGTAACGACACAATAAATCAAAACGGTGAGGCCGTAACTCTAGTTACAGGCTCCTGCTCGCCCTCAGTGCACAAAGATCATGAGCAAAGGGGACACAGCATGGCGTCTTTGGGATCGCGGTTAAACAACACGGGGAGGCGGGAGTCCCACAACAGGGGATCAAGGGAAGCTGCGAAGGAATCACGTAAATGCCATTAACTCCCCAACTCCCGACTTTCGAGCAAAAGGGAGGAAGCCGCAAGCCACTCGCGCCCATCCCTAGCTTGCAGTTTGTACGTCTCCTGCCTTGGTAAGACCGCCAGTGGTAACAGGCAGGGCCTCGGTGATGCCACCTTGCGCGTCGTTGTGGATATCGGAAATGCACCCCCCCACCCTATACCACTTTGTTTTTGCGCTTTTCGCCCACTGTTCGCCCCAGGGGAAGGCCGCCATCCATCGGCTTCAGCTGATATACAAGCAGCGCTGTGGCTATAGGGGATCGGGAGTATACGTGGCCGCATGCACATCGCAGCTCGCTTAGCAAACTTTAGGCAAGAACAAAAGAAATGTCAGGCTGGGGACGAAGCAACCGCTATTAGTTTTGCCAAACAAAATAAGCAGCGTACACACGTTTATACAAAAAAAGAGAGGACGAGGTGGAAAGGGAAGTTGATGGGATCGAGGGCTTGTTATGGGGCAGCGAAATCCCTCGCAGGAAGAAGACCGTTAGGCGCTGACAGGATAAGTACAGCGGGGTTTCGGGGGGAGACTTCTGTAGGGGCGCAAAAGGGCGGGAAGGACCTAAGACAAAGATGAGCGAGGGAGCAGAAGATTTCGTTCCGAACGGGAGAACGGAAGTTCTCAGTGGTGATAAAAAAGGCGAAGCCGGAAGGAGGGAGACAAAAAGAAAGGAAGAGAAAGCCTGTCACCTTCATCGGGAAGTCTCTTTTCAACACGTAAATGCATCGCGAGGGTTAAAATCCTGCAAGAGAAAGATATCTGGCGCTAAGGTATCAGTGTTTTCTTGTGATATCAGAAACGGCAGGTCATTGAACCTCCAGCGGTAAAACTCGCGGCAACACGCTATAAGCGGAAACAAAATGTAGACACATAAAAGTGGTGCTTTACGAACACGAGTGCCATGAGGTATATGATCATTTTCATTCAGCGCTGGAAGCTTGCTCTACCTTTCAGCTTTACGAGAGCAGGAAATAACGCAAAGAAAGTATGCCCGTATGCACTCTTTTGGCATAAAAAGCACTCGCTTCAGGCCGCATGGTGTTAATACTTCAGTTGAGCGGCACTTTTAATCATGAAGGGAAAAGTGGCGTACGGAAACCCTAAGGAAATAACTGGTCACCTATACGAGATAGTGAGTACCAACTTTCAACTGTTCAGCGACCATGTCGTCGTCATTAGAATGATTGTCATACCACAGCAGTAGTTATTTTCTGCCTTTCTGGACAAAATTATTACAACTTTCCCAAAGCTAGCGTTGAGTGCTCATTCCGAAGCCTCACCTCCTGAAGCGCGCGCATCATCACGCCTGCGTATGTTCGAGTCATTGCTTCCCTGCCTTGTGGTATTGCTGGTATAACTCATACCCGGTATAACGGGTCGAACTTTTCAACTCACTTTTAAAGTCAGTTTGAAAAGAATTACAGAAGCGACATAGAAGCACCGCTTCCTTTCTGCGGATATCGTACCCTTTCCATCCATACCCTCGCCGCCTTGAGCAGGATGACAAATTGCCGTCTTTCACTTATACAACAGCATTCTATCACCGTGCGTTAGTTGTACTTTCCTTGCTGTTTCAACTCGGCATCGAATAAGCAAAACAGCGTCATCCGCTCTGTATCTGATTTGGTCACTTCCGGTTCCCAAGCAACAACGGGATTTCGAAAGCGACCTCTCGAAGACTCGTAAAACTTAGCAGAAAACTTCCTTCGTTGTTGCGGGAGACGTATGAAAAGCGGTAAACGTAAGTTGCAGTGCAAAATTTTTTTCACACGAGAATACAGAAAGTGAAGTGGAAGGCGCTCTTGAGACGCTCGTTTTGTCGTCCATCAAGCAACGTCGCCGAAAGCTGTTCACGCGCGTTCTCGCCTTGAAAACTAAAGAACGCCTGGAGCAACTAACATGAAGCGAGGGTAGCATTACTTCCACGTCATGGACAAAGATAAGGGCAACATTGGGTTCTAAGTGCACAAGGGGTGGCAGACGTTCGGAAGGCTGAGACATCCGTGATAAAAAGTTATATTCCAGCATACAAAGTGGACTTTAGCGTCCGCATGATCTCTCTGCGTGCAGATGTCACCCATGTTTTTCCTAATGGCACAAGCAACGAGTGACAGTCTTGTTTCTCTTCTAAGCACTTTCGGTCGAGCATTCACTTCTTGTTTTCCGAATATTAAGAAAGTGTGCCTAAAAAAATAAGACCGGTACGACATCGACAATTCAAGTTCAATTTAAGAGCTTCATTTGATATATATAATATCGGAGCGTAACTTTACTTAACATAAGAGGCGAATAAATTTCACAAAGTCTAATGAAAATTAAGTGAATCGGTCTACTGAAACAGCAAATCCTTTTCCAGTGAGCAGCAGGCATCGTGGCAACACATGGTGGAGCGGACCTCAACCAAATGCTTTTTTTTTTCTACGTAACTGGCCTCCGAGATCCACTTCGGCAGTGGGGCCAAACACAATATCAACCCAACGAATAAACCAAGGTACACGAACACAGATGTTCGGGTGCCACTACCGCTACTAAACTAAAGATTACCAAGGATTAGGGTCACCTCCAACGTTAAGACGAAAGCCTTGTAGATGCCTATTCAAACGGACAATCTTACATACGGCGGCAACCGTTCCTCGTTGCAGTGAACAGGTGATGTAAAAAAATAACATCACGTGGTGACGTCACATATTTCACAATTTTGTGAGGTTATCATGACGTCGCAAGTTCTGGTTTTGACGCCATGTGACGTAACGCCCCATTACACTGTTGCGGCACCCTTCATTCAACCATTGCAGGATAAACCGGGCGCTAGCTTGATTGACCTGGCTGCCTTTAATGGCTAGTGTCTTTCTCAATTCGTTAAGCGAATCATCTTTCACGTAGATATTTAAACGCGTCGCATAATCAGTAAACCCCCGCCTAGTCCCACTTGATATTGTTATAACCAGGAGGGGCTCAAGAAGAGGGAGAAATACTGAACTCGAGTAACCTTAACGCTGGGTGTCTTCTTCTGAATGGGTTCTCTAAATTGCTACAAACTATTGAAAGCCATGTTTTCTTTTTAAAAGCTGAACACTTAGTAACGTCGTGCAAGACGAGACTTGCTCGTCTCACATAAACGTTGATCGAATTATTCACCAAAAAATTATAAATCATTATTAGCAACGTTTCAGTGTAAAGTGACATAAATTTGCCATTACAGCAAAGGCACTAATCATTAACAATCATATTTGTTGGGATTTTGCACCCCATAAGCAGCACATTATTATATGGAACGCCGAAAAAGAGGAGTCCGCAAATTTTGACCATCTGGTGTTCTTTAACTTTCACCCAAGTCTAAACAAATAAACCTCGAGTATTTTGCCTACGACTAAATGCGGCTGCCGCAGCCGGAATTCAATACCAGAACCATCGGGCCAGCAGACAAGCATTATACTTACTATACCACCACGGCAGGTGGAAGGTATTATAAGAGTGCTCATTGAAAGACAAGTCTCACAGAGCCGAGCATATGTCGTCAAATCCGGAGCTAACTGATCAAGTCTGTCTACGAATTTACACATCTACCACCGCATGCACTGTATTCGAGAATTTAGCCTCACGCTAGCTCGCTTCCAAGAACGTGCCATTACGTCAACAGCTTTTCGGACCACCAAATTCACGAAATTTTTGACAGCAGTACTCTAGGTGCGTCTGGCGGAATAATAACTTAACAGAGATAACTCAGTTTCCGACAAGAAAGAAACGTTAAGAAAAAAAGAAGTCACGAAGTCTACGCCCGCAGTGCACTTACGAAACTTCACAGTTTCTCAGTTTCTGAAAAATATGCTGCCTCGACATTGAAACTTGGTGAACTAAGGAATAATACAAATGACAGTACATCAATTATTGATCGATCAAAGGAGAAGGCACAGAAGGCATACATTGCTACAGGAACTTCACTCCTCCGAAATCAAATTTAGGTTCGTACACTGAAGTGGCTGTTCCCGCTCTGTTCATCACTCAACAAAATGTTAAGCGGTCGACAACTTTCGAAAGATCGCCGAACGAAGACGACACACCATCAGTGCGATTGCGCCAGCTAGCGGTGATGTTCGAACGATTTCCAATAGCAGAAAGCAAAGCTGGCAATCTTTACTTTTCAGTACTCGAACATTTATGGAATCGAATTCAGTCATACCAGTGAGGTGTGCGTTACTTTCTGTGGTAATTCTGTGTCAGCGAACAAACCTAAGCGCATACGCCAGCCAGGTGATTGAACACCAAGATCGTTGGTTCGGTGGACCGATCATGCAAACACAGCATGGAGAATTTCGCCGGATTTCTAATAATTTAGCACCAGATGACATCCAACACGATGATCCTGTAACTAAGGTGCTCGACTGTTGAACCGAAGGTCACGGGTTCGCATCGCTGTCGCTTAAGCCACATTCGCGTGGGCGGACAATGCTACAGAACCTTGTGGTGGCGAGATTTAGGTGCACTCTAAAGGTAGTGCAAGCGCTATGGTAAAAATCAGGCATTCAACTACGTGCGCAATAATCGTTTTTCAAAGCTCTTCCTTTTTAGTGAACGCGGCAAACGTTGTTATCAACGTCAGGTATTCGTTTGCGATAACACATTAGTTGGAGATTATAGTTAACAAGCATTTAAATTGTGTTGCGCTACGTCACTATAGAAAGAAAAAAAAAGCTAGGTTGAATGTACTCAACTAAGAAATGTTTGTGATACGTGCCCTGTCTAAAGGGTAAGATGCTTGCCACCGTGATTGAGCGGCGTTGATTCATAGGAACCAATCAGGTGTGAACATCTTCGATAGGGCCTCCCATGCGCAAAAATGAATCCTTGTTATCGGGCAA
This sequence comes from Rhipicephalus annulatus, assembly GCA_013436015.1. Lineage (NCBI taxonomy): Eukaryota > Metazoa > Arthropoda > Arachnida > Ixodida > Ixodidae > Rhipicephalus > Rhipicephalus annulatus. Next base: position 11,167 of record WOVY01003571.1, on the reverse strand, counting down.
ATCGAGCAAAAGGGGATGTTTACCCTCGAACACTAATCACAGCTAACAACTGAAAGGCAGCTTCCCCACGTCGCAATTTCAAGCTCATCCTCCGTGCGGCAAATGAAGACGTTCGCAAGCACATCATGCATGTTTGAGTGTTTTAGGCCTTACAAGACCAGACCAACACTAAGCTACAGCTCCCGCGAAGTTGAAGCAGGCAGATAAGCATAACACCATTGTGTACGACGAGGGTGTGTGGAGAACCTGCAGAGTGAAGGTAGGGGAGGGCAAAGGGGAAAGGTCTAGGGATAGCATGCGGGAGAACTGTAAGAGAGGAACATTCGGGGCCGGGAGGGAGGAGAAGCACCGTGTAAGCCGGAAATGAGGCGGAAGCAGGAAGATGAACAGCGATAAGAGAAACACCACGCCTCTGGCGTGGAAAATGCACGCTTCGCGAGCCTCCCGGACAGCGGAAGTAACGGAAGGAGCACGCTAACCAGCCAGCCATGCCGCTTGCATGAAGGAAGGACGGAGTAAGTGCAGGGATGTTCACGTAGGTTTTATTCGGTTGCTTACCGTAAACGGGAAGAGTGGGCGGGGCAGACCGTGTGAGTTGAGTCGTCGACCCAGCGATGCGGACGCGAAGCGTAGGAGTGCGGTTGCATAGCGTGAAATGCAACCATGCTTATTAGAATGGCAAGGTATAAGAAACAAGACTGCGTGATATACAGGGTGAGCGAGTGCGAAAGTTATAGTGAAAGAATAATGGATCGATCGATGGAACTTGAGAATGAAAGACCTTAAAAGGGGCAATCAGAGGGACTCTTACAACACGAGGATAACTCTGCACAACTATCATTGTAGCAGAAATATGTGCAATTACAAAGCAGCATTACCATTACGAACTAGCAGTTTTTCGCGAATACCATAAAAAAGCTACAAACAACGTGCTGTGCTTATAGAGTTTGAAGTCCGTCATTTGTTGGCCAGTAAATTTTGATGCGCTGACTTGAGATACCAATACGCTGCACCAGAAACTTCAGCTTGCGGTGACTTGAAGGTGAAAGGCTAAACTTCTCTAAATGCTCTATTTGATCTTCGTCTGTACATTATTCTTCGAAACGAACTCGTCACGTACTTTTGGCAACTGTGTAATGAAGCTAACCTAAGAAACGCCCCTTCCTGCACTTCCTTAGTGCAACGATTGCTTATTAAGCACTGCCTTAATGTAGCGAATAGCAGTCTTTCTTTCAGTCAACAGGAGACATTTAAAGGACACCTAAATCGCTGACGAATGCTCCCGTTCTCCTCTCTGAGCCTTCCCTTTATCGAGAATACCTGGCATGACGTCAACTGATGCTGTGCACAAAACAAATAACGCTGTCATTCGACGATAGATAGATATGTAGGGTTTGACGTCCCAAAACCATCATATGAATATGAGAGACGCCATAGTGGAGGGCTCCGAAAATGTCGACCACCTGAGGTTCTTTAACGTGCACCCAAATCTGAGCACACGGGCCTACAAAATTCCCGCCTCCATCGGAAATGCAGCCGTCACAGCCGGGATTCGATCCCGTGACCTGCGGGTCAGCAGCCGACTGCCATTTGACGAAAGAAAGCCTGTTTTCTGCTAGCAGATTCGCTCGGTTGTTGCGGTTTCAGCTCGGACGCTGAGAAATGGTACTAGAAGGGTTGGTCAAACGAGCCGACGAACGCAGCCTGGCGAAGGAAAGAGCGAAACGGGAAATGCGTGGAACTCCACAGCGTTCACTGCAGACTCGTACACAACTGCAACGCCACAACTACATTTCAGCCTCTGGGTGATTTAGGGGACCTTTAAATGGCTGGGACGGCTTCGTAGTCTCTCGTATGAGAATACCAAGTGTTTCCAAATCGTTCAACACTTTTTCTAAACACACAACGTGAACGTAGTTAGAAAGATCAACTTTTGGTAGAGGAAGATAGACTCTCTATTAGGAAAACAGGGATTCTTGCCAGCTTCTATATATCGCTGGCATGCTACTCAGTATAAGAATGGGGAAGGGGACTGAAATATTTCAGTAGAGAAAAAGAAAAGTTTAAAGAAAAAACTTGTGAACAAGTGATGCTGCTAAAGCTATTTACAGTTGTGGTATCAGGTGAATCAAGGCTACGTGAGCTATTGTATCATTAGAGCCTTGCGACACGGACAATTTGAGATAGGTAATTGATTATTGACGGTACGACTCGACGACATTTTGAAGGTCAGCGCACAGGGCATAAATTGTCGCGCAACGTTAAATTTCTGTGGCAGATCATGTTCATACCTTGTTAGAACAGTTGCCTCCCGTCGCGGTACGAGGGGTCTTCTAGTAGTATACATATGTGCTGCACTGTCTCTGGCCAACTTTGAGTTCTTTCGGAGCATTATCAGAAAAGAGAGAACAGAAATAACTCTTGCGTTGACTCTTTGCAGTGATTAAAGATTATCAAAAAAGTCAATTAAGCTTACAAAGCTGAAAGTTTTCTCTGTGACTGCGTTACTATCAAGTTCTCGGTATTGTCATCTTTATGTCTCACGAGTAACGAACAAAACTCAATTTGATGACATTGCTGTCGTTGTTGAGCTACTGCGTAGCAAACTAGCTTTGCTATAAAAAGGTAATGCTGATTTTCAGTACATCCCTTTATCAAATTTCACCGTCGAAAACGTTTGGTTTATAGCAAACGGCACTCCTTTAACCACGCTAAGCACAGCCAGCACATGAACCTACGCACAAGCACATACATACAATAGCCCGTGTGTTAAGCCACGCAAATATAATTTATCTGTCACTAGCTTTGAAATAATTTCAATACGACAGTTAACCCATTATTGCGGCGGGAATGCCCCTGATCGCACTTATTTTTCTGCTTTTCTAACGACGTTGAAGCAACAGCTCCCAATAAAGAGCTTCGTTACTCCAGTGTTGTTGTTTTTTTCGTAGTACAAATATTCGTAGCTTTCGTTACGTTTGCCACTACACCTTATGATGTGAACTCGTTTAGTAATGTCATCATGATGACGTAGTTCATGAAAGTATAATGACGAATTTACTTCTCCAGTTTCCTGAGCAATGCTTTCTTTCGTTTCGTTCTATTACGACAATAAAGTATAAAAGAATAAACTGAACAGCTATCAGGGAAGGAGGAAGCTGAAGAAAAAGACCACAGCAAGAAAGTTAGAATGAAAAGAACCTAAATAACACACCGGCTGTCAAGTCGTTAAAACGGGTTCAAATAAAAACGCTCGAAGTGCTTTTTTTTTTTACCTGACTGTTCGGCTTACTCATTTCATTTGGCGAACAGGACCGAAAGCCGGTGCTGCTCCAAAAGCCAATTAAAGAGTTCATTTAAGCGAAACAGATCATTTTCTTTAATACCTCTAAGCGGCTTAAAGTGTCCCTCGTAGAATGAACCCTGATTCTCCCTTCGTGGACGTTTAATTCCGCGTGGACAAAGACCCTCGCTGAATGAAAGCACAGTAAGCAAAAGAATTCGAGAGAACGACACAATACTTTATCGTTTTTCGAAGTTTTCAGCCTCTCTTATTCTTCATCCTATCCTCATTCGAACGCCTACTGCAGCTGCACCCGTTCAAAGTGCAATCGCAAAAGTTGAGTACTGCTCATTCTAGACGCCCGCAGATAGCCAGCTTTGCTTATTTATTATTTATTTAGTTATCATCATTATTCAACAGTATAATCTCTCGCTGCAAAAATTTGTATTATTTTTTCATTACTTTCTGAGTATAGTTTTCTTAGCATTACTCTGTTAGTTAATAGTTCATGGCTTGCTTTTACTTTTCCCGAGTATTGTTTTCATATTATAGTGCATGTTAGTTAGTAGTTGACATTATTCTCAGTATTATTTTGCCATGTAATGCTTTGTTTCATCGTTTCGCAAGTACGTTACTGTTGCACTTTTCAGACTCATGTATCGCATTCTTTTCCATTTCTTTTTGTGATGCTCCCCTTACTCAATGCTGCCCGAGGAGCCTGTAAGGTAGTTGTAAATAAAATAAAATAAAATAAAATAAAAACGCCCGGACAGCCCGGAACTCACGGCACAGTCACAGCAAAAGCAGGAAGAGCGGTTTCTCAGAGCCTGTTTTTTTTTAACTCTCTTTAGGTAACTGCTACAAGCGCACTTGCAGGGTACCCACTACGCCGTTATTCATCATCGTCTTTTTTTATAGTAAAGAGACATTCCCTACGTCATCCTTCGTATAATCGTGCTATCCGCTCCACACTTGCAAGGAATTGCGTGCAATTTTTCGATGATGTGGCTGACTAAGTTGAAGAATTGCACCTAAAGCTTTTGTAGAGAGGGCTCTGGCGTTCGACGACCCACTCGTTACTGCAATTGGCATTGTGTAGTGTCTGGTTGTTCCTTGACTGTTCTAAAACGCTTTATTACTCATATTAACGCGATTCCTTTGCCAAAATCAAGCCTGTTTAAGACCAGTTCGCAACGGAGTTTCAAGCACCGGCCTGGCTCTGTGGTAGAATACTGGACTGGCCCGCGTGAGACTCGGATTCCAATCCCATTGTGTCATTCGTGTTTGTTTTTGTTTTTTTTACTTAGTATTTTTTTTTCTTATTTTGCACGATAGTGGTTACGGACACCGGTGGCCAATAACGGCGCACGCGACCTTGGTTGTGATCTCATAACATTTTGCATCCACTGTAAAGAGGTTTTAGTATATTTAGGAGAGTTATTTTCTTTTAAAACCAAACTTCAGGAGTCTGATCTAATTGGACTGAATGTGCCTTCACTGAACTTTCTAAAGAAGCTAGAATATTAAATACAACTTAAAGAACTGTACAAAAGCACACCTCTCACTGTACGCATCGCGTAGTGATAGTAACTGTAGGAGTTTTACAAACCGAAATCACAATACGAATATGGGAGGGAGAGAAAAATGAAGAGGAAGGCAGGCAGGTTATCCAAGCTTTGGCTCGGTTGGCTACCCTACACGTGGTGTGGGAAAAAGAAGGAATAATGGAAAAGATAGAAAAGAAGAACAAGAGTGAGAAAGAGAAGGGGGAACAGTTTGAACTCTTACTGCATAAACTCGCACTGTTAGTTCACAGGCGCTCGTGAAGTCCGCTCGTCTTCAATTAGTACAACAGCGCTTTCGAGGTCCTGTACATGTACGAAATAGTGGGCCAAGGACCAAGGATTTTTTTTCATAGTGGTCTTGCATTCATACGATGGCTTCCATCATACGATGGCTTCCAGCCCACGTTACTCAGTTTGGTGGCGTTGGGCAGAGGCATACATGTGCTCAAACGTCTCCTCACAGGTGCATATGTTGCTCGCCATGCCGTTGGCCGTTCCAATAAGCAATGAATATGAATTTGTGAATTCCAAACGCGACACAACAAAGTAGAATCGCGTCGTGAGAGCCCGGGTGTCAAAGGAATCTGCAAATTAGAGTCAATGGAATACAAGTACGCGTTGTAAAAAGCTTGCGTAATCCTCTGCAAGTTCTCTCGTGGTTAAAAACAACAAGTTCAGCCGTAACTATGAACTGCATTTTGAATGTTCGCATATATTAATCACATGTTTAGTCTACTAATCTAGTACTAGTCGTCTAAAGTGAATGTGCACCGTTTCTTTCTGCCCCGCCGCGGTGGTCTAGTGGCTAAGGTACTCGGCTGCTGACCCGCACGTCGCGGGTTCGAATCCCGGCTGCGGTGGCTGCATTTCCAATGGAGGCGGAAATGTTGTGGGCCCGTGTACTCAGATTTGGGTGCACGTTACGGAACCCCAGGTGGTCGAAATTTCCGGAGCCCTCCACTACAGCGTCTCTCATAATCATATGGTGGTTTTGGGATGTTAAACCCCACATATCAATCAATGAATCACCGTTTCTTTCAAAAATCCTTCCCTGCTTTCTTTCTGTGTGTGTGTACGGATAACGAATGCGCAGTGCAAGTTATAAGAGTAGAGTGAGAGAGAGAGATTAAGTTATAAGAGTACTGGCCTAAGCATATGGGTAGAAATTCATTATGTTGTTATTTGCGCTGCTCTTCACAACGTAGGACAAGAATAAACATAATTCCTTCCCTACAATTTAAAGAGGTGATCCGAAAGATAATTTATTGACAGAATCGTAAAGAGGTCCACCTGAGCTACAGTTTCCTCTGGCCTGCTACTCTACACTGAGGAAGGGCAACAGGGGAGCGAAAGAGTGATGACTGATGAATGACGATCGTAAGGTTGGGGGAAAGGTGAATATGGTCTTGTTACCAGAGGAAAACTTTAAAGACGCGAGTCCTGCCCTTTGAAAACGCTGCGACGGCTCCTCTAACCACATCTGTGCTGCTGGCGTCAGCCCAAGGACCTCGCACGACCTCATCGGTTAATGGTAGGCTAACAAACTGTTCATTCCACTCAAATACTGCGGCGAATTACAGTGACTGCACAAAAGAGCACCGTCGTGATTCGTTATGAAACGGGAAGAAAACACCGTACATGTGCTAGTAACGAGAATTCACACCATCTATTGTTACCAAATTACGTTAATATAGTTGATAGCAGGAAATCAGTAGAGTTGGCAGGAGGGGGGGGGGGGGGGTAGTAAGGCACTGTTCGCGTTGCTGCAGCATTGATCAACCGTTTCACCCTTCTTACTGATAAAGATTTCGCTAAATGAAAAAGGCAGGAATTATCTAATTATCCTCCAAGCTTTTTTTATCACCGAAGATATTGCGCCTCCATCGCACCATCAAATACCAACGTATACACACTTTCAGAAAAGCGTCCTTCGACTCAGCAAAAAGCGCGAAAGACAGAGCACATGAAAAACAAAACACAAACGGATGTCACATTTTTTTTTTGCTGTTATATTTTCCCTATATTCTACCAACCCATCCAAGTATCCCCTTTAGGCTTTCTGGCTTTTTTTTCTTGCGGGCCTTACTTGCCACGTTACACGACTATTTTTAAAGATGCACGCTACCTCCCTTTGTAAATCATTATACTCACATCGTAAAGTCGTGGACACGGTCTAAGATATAGTAGGACCCAAAAGAGCCTTTACACAAAGTCATCCGCGTAGCAATCAGGGCTGGTCAAAAATAGCATAAACTTTTGGGGGGAAATAGGGGGCGTGGGAGGGAAGAGTGACACAAAGTCGAGTGCCTCTAGTCGGAACTGCAGCAAAAATCTCGGAACTCCAGCATGGTGAAGAAGCCCGCCACGCATTATTCTCGCCGGACCCTTTGTCTCGCGAAAACAATGCGTTTCGCCAGCGAGATTCACGGCACGGGCAGGGGCAGGCACGCGACCCGACTTCATGGACAGTTGCAGTGGGTGGGAAGGGGGGGGAGGCGTTACGTCATGCGTAAGGATCCGCCATGCGGAAGGTGGCCGGGGAAGAGCTTGATGGAGGATGCACAGTCGTGCTGTTCGGGTGGTCCGCGTACCCTCAGCTCGTAGACGACACTCGAATGGCTTCGCTTGATTGTTGATGTGGACGCCCAATGAAGGAATCGCGCGTGAGAGAGGGTAATGGACAGATTAACCAGATTCGGCTCTGTTACCTACCCCATATTTGGTGTGGGCAAGGGAGAATGATAGAGAGAAAAAAATAGAGAAAAGAAGAGCAAGAAAGCGATGGATAAACAGTCAGCTTGAAACTACGCAACTCGGTCTCGCGTTGTTGATTCACAAGCACTCGTGAAGTCCGGCGGTCTTGAAGAAGCCCAACAGAGCTTTCGTGGCCTTGCGCATGTGCGAGACCATAGGCCAAGGTCCAAGGATCTTTTCTGTCTGAAATCCAGGTGACAGAGCTTTGGCTGTGATGCAACGTCGCTGCGTCTGGTATACGTGATGGGCACTTGCAGGAGTAACGAGCCACGATGGAGAGGCTACGGTGTGTATACTCTATGAAATTGCGGAATATAGGAAAACAAGGAGGACGTTCAATATGGACGCTTTTGCGAATGAAAATGCAGGTGAAATAACTAATTGAAAAAAACTTGGAGGATGCTTTATTTTATTGCATGATTCTCGATTTTTTTTGGAAACAGACAAGATTTTTTGCTCACAAGCAACGTTGCCGTCATCGACACCTACACTAACGCCGACACCAAAGTGTCTGCGAAACGAGCTCTTCAACGCTATCACGTAAACATCGCGTAAAAAGTACGTGCTCTGTTTAAGCTCCTGTTTCTACTTTTCTTTCGGAGAGGTGCAAAGAAATACGATAACTCTCTTCGAAAGTAGTTTATCAACCTTGTCTCTAGGCTTTGTAGCAATAAACAGGAATTCCAATACCCGTGACACTGTGAAACGTGTCATGCAGCTGCCAGCTGGAAAGGTACGCGAAAATAATCAATTGTGGCAGTTGAAGCATCCTAAAATATAATAATATAAGAATGTCAACCAGGACAATAAGGAGAACGTAATAGTAACGTTTGCTCGAATAAAAAATGGAAGGAAGAGATGCCAACGCATCAGGGGAAGACAGAAAATCAGGTGGGCAGAATAAATAACTATGTTTGCAGGTATAGCATGGCAACATAAAGTACAGGACCGGGTGTATTGTCAGAACATGAGAGAGGCCTTCGCTCCGTAGGGAGCGTTGTGACCTCAACCTCTTATTATTATTATTATTATTATTATATTATTATTATTATTATTATTATTATTATTATTATTATTATTATTATTATTATTATTATTATTATTATTATTATTATTATTATTATTATTAACTCCGAGATTGTAGAGAGGCGCTACGCTTATCGCTGTTCTTGCTAATAATGTGAATTCAAGATAGAATACGCTCATACTAAAAGTGTACAATATGAGTACAATGCTCAGATAGCAAGCAAAGCTGCGCTATTGTTGGTCCTCATTTGCTGAGATTATAGCGACACAAGAGGCACGAAACGAGTTCCGAGGAAAGTTCGATAGTGCAGCGTATCACTTGAAGCGCGTACGCCGACAACTAGTCTAATTTGCGGAAGCTTGTCGCGGTTTTTAAAGCGCGTACACTGGAAATAGAGCAGCGTTTTTATAAAATGACGACACGGGCAACAGGAAGAGGTAATCCAATCGAATCCCACAAGGTGACACTCACTCCAGATTTTGTGCCGTAAAAAATGTGAATGCGGACGTTACACTATCTTCTTGCTGCATTCGCTTTCGAGTTTAATCCGCGAATGCAAGCCACTTTGAATTATTGGTTGAATAATAACGGAGCTTTGCATCGCCTTTCGCACTTTATTCAGCGTAAGTAAAGGTAAATATGCATCTCAGGCGCGGGTTGTTCCTTTGAATTATTCATGAAGGACGGCTCCCATGGTTTCATTCGATGTATATTGTGTTTGCTTGCTTGGTGTTTTCTGGGCCCGGAGCCATTTTCCCGAATGCCTGGTCAATCTCAGTAAACACTTCTTGGCCCGTACGGTTATATACGCGAGTATCTCACAGCCGACGTGCAAAGAAACGTTTTCGTAGAGAGAGAAAAAAAGTTCACGCACGTGCGCACATTGTTGCGAAATGCGTTATCGCCCTCGCGTTCAGATTTAAGACGACGGAAGTGATGATGCCGCACACCGGCATTCCGCTCATTCTAATCCACGTAAGCTTGACGCATCACGAAAGAGTGTGCTTAAACGTCGGTGCTAACAGATTCGCACGTAGTCTATCCATCATAATTGTGTTCATCTAGAACTTATTTTTGTGTCAAATTTATTTCTGTTTTGCGCTGCTCGGTAGCATTGAAAATTCAGAAAGCTAAAAAGGTATAGTGACGGCGTGGTGGGCCCAATTCTTAATCTTATTCTACGTGCGGGATGCGATGATGAAATCCAGAAATTTATATTCTGCACCGTGGCATGGTGCGTCTTACTGGCACTAACTGAATGAAGAGATGGTTATATAGCTCGCGAATGCGAGCAACGAGTAATTAAATAAGCGGTACAGTGCTCGCAACGTGAACACCGCCTAAGAGAACGTTCACAGAACATTTACAAATATCCTTCGTTGTCCCAGACAAAGTAAAAAGAAACGAATATTATCTTCTCTACAACCTGCTCATTTTGCGTCAGCAGAAAACCATGACGCAAAAAGATGCGATGCAGTGAAGTGCTTAATTTGTAGAATAAAGAGACATTTTTGTACAAGCTGACAACTTGAATTTGGTTGAGTCGGTGTTTAAGTCTCGACGTGCTTACCAGAAAAGAAAAAAACGAGGTCTGAGAGATGCAATTATTTTGCCTAATGTAGGTACTGATTCTGTGAGCGTCTACAACAAATAAATGTTTCAACTATTGGGTTCATTTAAAGCATCATATGACTTTGGTAAAAATACAACGATATATAGGTAACAGAATATCCTTATTTTTAAAACAAAAGAGACAAAACAAAGGAGCCATTCTCTCATATTTTGTCTTTAAGACCAACGAACTTGCCAAGACACGACACGCGAGTGGACGAAAGAGCTAATTAAATCAGGTCTGCCTCTGCAAACAGTGCTGCCATGATGGTTGCCATGCGGTAATTGCATTATCGCCCTGTTGACACTAGAGGCCTAGATGCGGTAGGAGCCTGGACCCCTAAGACTAGCGTAGTTCTTCCCCCCTCCCCCGTTCTCGGACAAAAGCGGTGGTGGGACCACTAATTCTGGCTAGCAGCGCGTGGAAACTCTGGAATATGAAGCACAAAAGCAAGGCGCGAGTCTTCGGACGTCTTTGAACGTCTGTAATTATACGCCCAACACATATAGACGTGCAGATGTACGGCATATATAGTTCCGCTAAGTAGAACTCGTTCCGTTACCGTCTTGCGGGTTTTCCAATATACTACGACGTCAGCCAATTGCACAACGTATTTGCTCTCGGAGCTGACCAGCACTTTGAGAAGACGATAGTATTGCTCAACAAATTACACGCGAGATCTATTTAGTAAGATAATGTCTACGAGCACCTGCAAAAAAATGTTTCTGGGTTCATGATGGAAGTGACCCTCCAGGGCTTTGCTTTCTTCCAAATGTGAACAGCGCTCAACTCCCAAGCGATTTGCGCGAGAGCATCGCGTCGTCGAAATAATATCGAGGCTTTCCATTGCAACGTCGACTGATCGATTGATCGACTGATCGACCGATCGATCAATAGTGGGAGTTAACGTCGCAAAGCCACCGTAT